>JAODKF010000046.1:31779801-31791250 GCA_026779585.1 Mormyrus proboscirostris
CCCCCCCCCCCCCGCCCCCCCCCCCCCCCCCCCCCCCCCCCCCCCCCCCCCCCCCCCCCCCCCCCCCGGCTAGGAATGTTAGGAAATCTGATGTGTTATCTAGTAAAAACAATGTTTACCCTCCTCCCACCGTAGTCAGCAGCACACATCCAGTGTAATGCAGCACAATCGCAGTGATATTGCTGTATCACTGCACTCTCCCCTCTGGAGAGATAAGACCTTTCCAGAAGGAAGCGGAAGCGCTGGCACCGTTCGGCCCTACGGATTGCTACGGGATTCCTCGCAATCTGAAGTGCTGCAGCTGAAATGGATCGGCGGACAGATCACATCTCTCCCTTGTCTCTAAAGCAGCCCCCACTCTGTTTGCCTGGGCACGACTCAGAGGGTACACACTCTGCATGCCCCCCTGCCCAGCATCCGCACTGAGCTGCGTGCCACGGGGGCTGCGTCTGGAGCTGCGGTGGAGGGGACTTCTAAGGCTTCCAAGCGCGGGGGCTTTTCTTTTTACAGGCCCCTGGATGTCATTATCGTGGCAACTTTCATAGGATGTCAGAGGCCGTAAATGAGGACGGGGACAGAGGAAAGGAATCTGCCAAAAAAGCTGATCAGAGCCAAATAAGGGTTTAAGGAAAACGTTCTGCAAACTCATTGTTTGTTGTTTCATGGCAAAAGAAAAAGACAACCTTGTATGAGCTTAAAAATTCTGACTGACTTTTTTTGCTTTTTATATTAATAGTAAGCAAGGACAAACAAGATGCTTTTTAATACTTCACTAAAAATGTAAAGCAGATAATAGTAAATTAAGGTGTTCTGTCCTTCTAAAGGCCAACTGTGTCCCAGATTTAAGACTAGAAGAGCAATTTCAGCCATTCATGATAAGTAGGACTTCCTTAGCAGAGGAAAATGACAGGCGATGCTTCCATCAGAGCCTCTCAGCTGATTGAAAGTGCCTCTGAGTTGCCTGTTGGATAAGCATGTGATGCACCCACCCTCAATTTTTCACCACTAGGGCTTGCAGTGGGGCAATTTCCTGGAACTTACAGGGATGTGTCACAAGCACAAGGGGACAAAAATGGACCAATTGATTAAACTGTCAAACCCCATCTCAATGAAAACCTTCAGCAATAGGATTGTGGCAATGCATAGTCTATCTCAGGAAGCACGGAACAGAAGGCCGGATACACCTCAGATGGGACACCAGGTAGTCATGAAGACACAGTAAAGGTACTTTAAGGGCCACAACTTCTCCTCAATTGGCTTTAAGGAGCTGGGGTAGCTGGGAATTAGGAGTTACTCTGAAGGAACCAGAGATAACATGCCAAGCCGGTGGGTGCTGAATAAAACAGGAAAATGCCACAAAAATACTTTTGCATATGTCAACAACGCTAAGTATACTGGACTTATTTTGTTAAAGATATTTCTATATATTTTTAGAAACTGAGAGATACCGTGTATAAGGTTTCCTGTGAGAGGAAGAAGAAGACTGGAGATAAAGGTAAAGGTGTGGTTTTATTTTAACAGAACATTAACCTCCTTTGGAAAACATTCAGCTGGGTTAGAAAACCCATAGAAAAAAAAAACGTCAATCTTGTGTCTCAGGTATTATTTTAAAATTTTGGCATTTTTTTGCATTTATATTAAGCAAAGTGCATCTTTTCTCTCTCATGAACACATTGCACAATACATAAATAATGCTGTATATAAAACGTCTTCATATTTACAAGTAATAATATATATAACATAAAATACATTTTTCTTTTCTTATTAATTAAATCTACGTCATTTAAAACTAGTCACTGAATTTTGACTCGACTTCTCGGTTTGCATTGAGTGACCCCCTTTCCCCCCCTGCTTTATTTTAGTCAGACCCACTGCTACCGGTTGCTGAAGATGACCTCCAGCCAGCAAGGACAGCTGCTGATGAACTGCCGGGTGTAGCACTGTCCCCAGCCCTTGACGAAGCTGATCTGCACGGTAAAGTCGGTTCTCGGCTGCTGCGAGAACTCGTGGTCGTTGGGCCGTTGCAGGCTTCCCGCCTTCTCGTAGTCGAAGGCCTTGATGGAGAAGCCGGGGAACACCTTGTGCACCAGCAGCGTCCGCGAGTCAGGATTGTCCAGTGTGGCCGACTTGATGAAGATGGGGTAGCAGCTGCGGTTGTAGACCCACACGCCGTCCTGCTCGCGCGTCAGCTGGATGCCGTAGCCGATCTTGCTGCGCACCTTCTCCACCAACTGGCTCTTGTTCTCCGAGCTTAGCTGCCCGAGACAGAAGCCGTTCCCCTGAGGTAGGTCATAGAAGATATCCAGGGATGGCTCCTGGACAGAGTAGAGACGCCCGACGCGGGTCTTCTCCTCCCAGTATGCCACCACGCACCAGGGAGAGCGCTCTTCCTGGTGACCCTGGGAATCTGATGAGAGAGGTGGGGATGGGGAGAGCCAGGTCAGTGTCTGAAATCTCGTGTATGTATCCATAAAGCAACTCGGGCCTGTATTTGGCCCTTCTCCTTCTCACAACACTCGAAAGCAATGTCGTTCCTGCTAGTACTGAATATGGAAATGATCAATTATTAATACGGCTTAATTCTAACAGGACAAGGAGACAAGGAGAATAAATCAGGAAATAAACAAGTGTGTATATATATACGAGTATACACAATTTATAGAGATGAAACGGTATGAAAATTTAACATCATGATTATAGTGACCAAAATAATCATGGTAATCAGTATTATTACACATTGTTAAAATTCGCTGATAATGTTCCAAAAATACACAAACTAAAATAACTTGAACACTTTTTAAATTGAAAACCATAAATAAAATTAAGCACTTTTTATTTGCATGAACATTAAAATTATAACACAGCCAATACCTTATGTAAACAAATGAAAACCATATCAAATGTGCATTAACATTAAAAGCCTTCATAGCACTGTCATTGGCAACGGTCACTGGCAACGGTCACTGCCTTCCACCATGTTCTCCCTGACACCAAACAAACCCTTACTGCATGCCGCGTCTGCGCACCTGCATCTGGAAGACTGTCGCTACCTTTGGATGATGCTTGACAGTATTTAAAATAAGTTTTTCAAAGTGCGGTAATCAGCTACAGCTTTAATGATCATTAAAATTCAAAATGGTAATTTGGAATTTTACCGTAGTTTACTGTGAAACCGATGACCATTTCATCCCTTCTTAGTTTGAGACACAGATAAAACTATGGTAAAAAGTAAAGAAAGGGCTTTATCTGGGGGTATTCAGGCACTGGAAGCTTTTAGGCAACTGGACCTGTGATCTGAGGAACCCAAAGCATTACTTCACTCTGGGTTAAGCAGTTCAGGTCAGAGGTATAAATAGAAAAAAAAATCTAAAAGCCTCTTGGATACCGGGGCCTGTGAGGCTAATAAATAATAATAAATCAAAGGTAATTGATTCTGTCCTGGTTTCCTGTGTGTTTGGCAGCGCTGGATGCAAATAGATGGAAAAATGCTAGATTCTTGTAAAAGTAGTGGTGTTTTTTCCATAGACAAACTTTTCCCAGAGAAAAACCACACATTTATAAACAGAAGAGAAGTTTATCAACCACATGGTTTGTGCCTCTGGGCAGCTTGACATTCCCATGCAAAGATTTCCCTGCTCACTAACAGTGGGCATTTCAGCACCCCATCTGTTAAAAATTGTATTCATCAATTTTTATAACGCTGCCCCTTTAAACACATGGGTACCATTATGCATATGTAATTACATCCTGCCTCTCCGGAGCCAACGCTGAGATTCAGGACAGCCCACCCCCCCACCCCGTTTGTGAATCTACATTTGATGAATTTTACAAACCATATTAAATGACAAATTTGACTACCGTTCTCCTTTAAGAAATAAACACGCAAAATTATTATGACGAGGGGACGAAATACCAGACTTTTCCATTCAGAAAAACCCTCATTCCAAGCCTGAGTCTGGAGCTTTTAAAGTATTTGCTATGCATAAAAAGTAACCAAATCCCTCATTGGGGTTCATTTCTGCAGTGTTTTCCTTCCCCTCTTTGTTCCTTTCATCTTTATAGGACGCCAAGTACACCCCATAATTTTCTAAACATGGGTAGAGGGAACTGTTCAGTTATGTTAATTGTGCAGTACCCCAGCAAGTCTCTTAAAGCGACAGCAGCCTGTTATTAGGAAAGGATGCAGCGTGCATTTAAGGATGAAGGAGAGACACAGATACAGGAGGAGGTTATTTGCAACGAGCTATAGACAATTCTTTGAAGCCTCAGTACACTGCCTTTAATCTAGTCCCGGGCACACAGGAGTGTCTCTGGGCCAAGGTATCCATCTTCAAAGGGTAATTTTTTTAAAATAAAACCCATGAGCGAAGAATCTAAAAAAGCCAGTTAATTATAATCGGTTATCGGAATCATTATTTCTGTGCTTAACTACTTAAACTACTTTATATATATATATAGATTAGCAAGTAGGTTAAGGACCTTGCTAAATTGTTTAATAGTAAGGACTCTCTGGAGACTTGAACTAGAAACTTCCGCGATTTTTTTGAGCGGCACGATACCTGCTTCCCCATTGAGCACACAGAGAACGCCCAGACATCCTCCCCCAAGACCATAATCTGCATCTGTTCTGGCAGTGGGGGGGGGTGCCTGTCAGTACTTGTCTTAAGGACGAGAGCTTGATGGTAGCCATTCGCTTTAGTGCCCCTTTTAAGACCATAGATCCCTGTCCCCGGACGGCGGTTTTTTCCAGACGTGCTCCAGACACGCCATGTCTAACTTCGCCGCCTGCCAGTTTCCTAACTCCTGGCACGCCACACTGCGCACTGCGCTCCTCAGTCTGACACGGGCCATCAATCTAGGCCGTGTTGCCGACTTGCCAGTCGTCCCATCTGGGCATACCCCAGCAGGAAAGGAGCTGGGGAGGGGGCAGTGGGGGGGGGCTGTTTAACCTTCCGCCCCACCGACTACAGGAGGCTGAGGCGAAAGCAGTGGCGGAAAGCATTCCAGAATAATACCATCAGATAAGAGCGCTATGGAGAGCGGGGAGGGCCTGGCAGGGGCTGGCTGGCTCCAAGAGCCCCTGTTTATCAGGCACCGCCCGCGTCGGCAGCTCACCAGGGAGGAGGGGGCAACCTCACACCCCCGACTCAACCTCCCACCCCCCTTCAAAGACAATACCCATCCATGGAAGATTTTTTACAAAGTACAACACTCTGTATGCAGGCAAAGGTCTCTTTACCCCATACCTTTCCCCCCCCACATCGGCTTCCTCACCTCTCAGTTTCTGAAGGAGCCTTCAGTTTGCTCTGACAACCAGAGAGCCCACATTACAAACGCAGAAGCAGGCACAACGAACCGGCGTCTGGCTCCGCCACGAGTCGACACATCAATTACCAGCAAAGCGCGCAAGAGCAACGCCACTCCGGGGGGTGGGGGGACTAAAAGTGGAACTAAGTTACGGCTTCACGCGTTTACTCCTGCCGTCACGCAGAGAACAAGGCGGCCACGGAAAGATACAAAAGAGAAGTCTTTTTATTTTCAAAAAGCCGTTTGGCTCTGCGAACCTGTCAGAATGTGTTTGTGACGCACTCATCGCGGGACCAGCTAAGCTCTGAGTGCTGCCTTCCTGTCCTATCAATGCTGCGTTCCAGCCTTTTCATCCCTCACTGTGGAGACAGTGAAAAGCCGCCTCGCTCTGCTCTGTCCGCCTGCCGTTCGGCTTACTGGGTGCTCTGGCCCAGCGAGGCTGACAAACAGCCAGCGACCACGAGCAGTCTGGGCCTCCGCGGGTGAGTAAATTACAGCACATAACCCCAGACTGTGCCCCCTGTTCCAACTCACATGGGCCCCTGGGCTGGGGGGGGGACATTCCACTGCCTGCCAGTGCTAGAGTTTACACTAATTGTGTCTCTCTGCAAATCACCCCCCCACCCCCAACTTTTCCTAAGGCTTGTTTGTCCTGCAAATGCTTTTTTTTTGTTTCATATGTTCTGTATAAATAACTTCCCTTGGTCACACTCCTTTAGAACCTCTTTACTACCTTTTTTGCCCATTACTGAGGCTTTCAGGGGAGACATTGCAGGAGCAATGAACCTAAAAACAGCATATGCTCAGAACAGCATGGTCTGTGATGAATAAAACCCGCAGGAGCATAAAGCACATGGGACTCAAGCAGGTGGGCAAGAGCTAGTGTAGCGGTAAACTGGTACACCCCTGAGCAATGTACTTAACCTGAGTTTCTTGACTAAATATGAATGAATTCCCTTACTGAAGAGTGGGAAGAAAGCTAAGTGATTTATCCAAGGGAGATAACCGTTAGATCAAGCACTCAAGCCCTTGGCACATCTACAAGGCTGAGCACACCCCAGAGCTTACGCGGTCAAGACGGCGGCGAACTTCCCACACAACCGAGCGTCCCATGTGACAGCCTCAACCCAGAATGCAACACTCGCAAGCCTCTGGCTGGCGTTCATCAGTGATGTCATGAAGACCAGTCATTGTAGTAGCAGCTATAAGCGTGAAATCTTCTGGTGTCACTTTAACGGAGAACAAAGTGCATTCACAGCGGCGACTCGGCGGCGAAACGGTGAGACAAATGTACAATAGAAAGAGCTTCCCGTTAAGCGAAACATTACGTGGACGATTAGCTACATGTGACTTCACTGCCTCTTGCACCATCATGTCAAAAAGCTGACAAGAGATATGGTAGAGGGAGACTTTCACGGTCTAGGATACTCCAGACGGTCAGCAGTTACCTTTGTTCCACCCTCCTGCCTCAGTGACACCGCAGGCCTCCAGCGTGGGCCAGGGGCGGGGGGGGTAGTGAGAGGCAAACAGCCGGGCGCACCAGACGCTAGCCGTCTGACAAAGTTAATCATTACCTCCGTTTGACTCCTTACCCTGAACGAGTTTCTATTCCAGGAAGCGAACACACAGACCGGCAAAGGCACGTGTGCGTGTGAATGCACGTACGTTCAAGCACACACACACAGACAGACACACACACAAATCGGTTTGTAATTATATCTTTGTGGGGACTCTACATTTATTTCTATGGGGAAAACTCTAATCCCAACATGACAACCTTAACCCCTACCCAGCCCTAACCTTAACTTTTTCGGTTTTTGATTGCATTCACAGATCTTTGTGGGGATCTGAAAAATGGTACCCACAACATCAAAATAACAGGTTTTTATCACAATGTAATACCAACAAAATCCACAGACACAGACACATAGAAATGCACCCACAGAGACAAGCGTACTAGGAGGAAAGCACACAAATACATACATGCGACGTATGCAAACACTCCCACATACAGTCACTCAAATGGTCTGGCAGATGTGTCCACATTTTAGATTTTTGATTGCAGTCAGATTTTTTTTCCCCTTTTGATGAGCAAAACAAAGGTCCCCACAATGTCAAAATAACAGGTTTTTCACATTGTGGGTGCATCTGACCCACACGCACACACAGACACACACCAAACAGGTCTTTCATCTTGCTGACACCCAGCAACACAGATCAGGGTAGGGACTTTAATAACCTCCTTCCATTTTTCCAGTTTCGCTCTGCACAGGAAGTGATGTTAAATATAAAGGGCGCATTCTCACTCTTCTGAGACCGATAAGCCCATGTTAACAGATGAGGGCCTGGGGTGGTTGTTTATTCTCATTCATCGCTTGGCTCCACTGTTCTCTGCCAGGGTGGTCCAAATCTACTGCCTAGTGCTGACCGCCAACCCATCCCTCCCCCTAACCCCCCCCACCAGCCCTCCCCCGCAACTTCTCCAATGCGCACGAGATACAGTGGAGATGGCCCGTAGTAAACATGATGAAGAGAGCCTGTGGAGGAGCCTAAAGGAGGAGTGTACTCTCTGCCTTTATCCAGCCGTAAACATTGCCCTGGCTACCCCTCGGCCATCTTGTCCCGGCCTGGCATTGAGAATCGCTGTAAGGCCATCTCGACGCACCAGGTATCAACTATAGTGACCCGCCAGCGACGGCAGACGCGATGGCTGCCTTTTTGGCACCGACGTGCCGGAGAAAGGGAGGCGTAGAGGGTAAGCGGGTGCGGGGGGGGCGTGGCCACGGGGCTCGGCACTCGTCAGATGTCAGCTTGGAGGAGGGACATTCAGCGGAGGAAATCGCTCATTAGGGAAGTGTGTTACATAAGGAGAAAACGCAGGTCTTTCCTCTTCAATCCAGGAACCATAAACAATATAGCAGGAAAGCGTAACACACAGGAAATATTCTTTATGAAATGAAAAATGCACATTACGTGTTTTTAAAAACGGGGGAAAAGTCCCGTTTTCCCAGCTTAAATACAAACACAAGGGATCTGCGCAGCCTAAACGCAGAATCTCAGAGGCCGCTACCCGCCCCCTCGGTCACGGAGCGGCTTTCCGGTTCTGAGCAGGAACGGCATCCCTGCTTGCGCCCCTTCCTGGGGCGGGAGGCCGATCTCACCGATACACCATCGCTCTCTCTTGCCTGTAAGAATTTACCCCGGCTAAACACCTGCGATCTCCTAGGGAGATCTATACTGCAGCTTCCGCTGCTGCCTGGATGACCCCAAAGTCAACCTCCCCGTCACTGTTTATGCTGCCGCGTCAACAGATCCACAAGATCATGGTTAAGTCGGCATGGCAACCTGGGACTTTCAGAAGCAAAGCTTATAAATAAGTTCAGTTTACAAAACGCAAAAGCACAAGGGGTGTAGAACATTCCAGCGCGGTATCCAATCGGCCAGTTCTGTCCAAACTCGATACCTTGCAGAAAGGCGGTCTAACAATGAATACCTTGTTCTTGGTGCCCTGCCATGACATAAAACCCAGGTCTGCCAGTGGGCTGTCGGTCTGGCGGCACTGGGCCCACCTCTCTGCAGTCACACTCAGTGCAGTCTTTCCCGAAGCGGCGGGTTCCGTCCCCATTGGTGGAAATTTCCCCTTGCCTCGAGACCCAATTAACCCAGGCCTTTTTCAACATAAACAGAGCCTTCGTTTTGAAACACACTCGATCTCACCCAAGTCCTACATGGCAGCCAGTTGTGTTGTTTCAATAGTCTGTGACTTTTTTACCCCTGATTTCAGACACCATAATGACACCAGGCTATGTCTGGGTAAAGCCGGAGTCTCGACCGTGGATGGAAGTGAAGTCTGTACCGAGAGGTCTGTCACTTGGTCGGCCTGCCAGGCTGAGAAGTGGAATAGGCTTGGTGTTTGCTCTTTTAATATACAGAAAGTAAAGCTATATAAATATATAGTTAAAATATAACTTCGCTAGCCAGCCCATTTAGCCTGCATGCTCTTAAGAATACAGATAAGTGTACCAGGATTTGCTATCCATTTCACCGAGACAGCCAGATTCCCAAAAAGAAACAACTGCCTGTCGTACTTCTCCCGAACGCCTAAGAATATACGAAACATGCTGTCTGTCCATAGAATATGATGTTACGCCAGTTAATTAAATGCAGAAATATATCTGTAGACACAACAATTCGCATGCAGTGCCTAATTAAAACGAATAACAAATCAAGCCTTAATGCATTTATGAGTCGCATAACAGATGCAGCCATATGGTGACCGTTTAAGCATAAAACAGAATTAAAGGTTATCATAGCAGAAAATGTAAAATATAACTGATTAGCCACGCTAAAGCAGAAGCTACATGCTAATGGAAAAAACCAGCGTTAATCTTGAGTTTTAGTGTTGATTTTTCATGAGCAAAAGATGAAGCCGCGGTAAGAGTTGGTCCCTTGGCTGTAGGAGGGAGGCACAGGTTAATGTTTCCCTTAACCTGACAGGTGAGGTACGCTGGAGGGAAAAAAGTGCGCAGAGAACATCGCTTGTAAAAATGCGCGATGTTGTGATTAGCTGGGGACAGGATGGCCAGCCCAGACCCTACAGCTCAGTTTAATAATACCCCCATACCCACGGCCTATATTTAACCCCGTAGAGGAAGCTGCTGTGACCGAGGGCTTGCAGCCAGGAGCCGAGTGGGTCATTCGATCCCTGGCCTAACCCAGACCAGCGACGGGCCCCCGGGGGGGGGGGCCTCCAGAGCCACTGCAGCGGATCCTCTTACAAAGGGCTCTCTGGAGCCGCTCCTCAGCGGCGGCAGTAGACTTACCCCTCCCCCGTCCTCGTCACCCCCCCACCACCCACCCACCCACCGCTGGAGCGTGCAGACTGAGGGCACGTTACCCAGGAACGTTTTAAAGACCTGCGAGGAACGTCGCGTGCAAAAGTGTGGCACTCGACAATAACTGGGGAATTTTCAAAAAGGGGGGGAGGGGGGTGAGGGAAAGAGAAAGAGAGAGAGAGAGAGAGAGAGAGAGACAGATGCAGTATGGGGGGTTAGTGCCTTTTCTCATCCTGGGACCATGCACACACACACACACACACACACACACACAAGGTGCCAGAAGAGAGAGCCCGTTCTGTGCGAAGTACAGTCCCCCACCCCAGATTTAAGAAGCCAAGCGGAGCAGCCCACCCTGACCACAGAAGAAAGCGGCTGCCAGGAAAGGCCCAGTGAAGAGGAGGCGGAGGAGGAGGCGGAGGAGCGGCGACGGGGGACTGGAGGCCAAGAGCTACAGGCGGCGCTGGCCAAGGCTCCGTCCCCGTGCAGCGACGCACTCCGGCGGGGGGAGTGAGAGCCAGAGAGCAGCTCTGCGCTGGCCGGCCGCCCGCTCTGGCGGTAAAGCTGCACACCACTGCACTCTACTTAACTCTTCATCCCCAACCCCCCCTCCCCCCCGCAAAGACCAGCTAGGCCTCGGTATGGGGGGGGGGACGGGACGAGACTTTAATGCCTCTCGTTTATTTTTGATTTTAAATATTTTGTTTAGGACAGCTGTGCTTCTGAGCTGCCTGCGTTTTATGTGAACTACAATGAAGTGCTTAAGCATATATAGGCGAGGTCCTCTCCTACGAGCGTCACGCCTAAAGGGGCTTTAAAGTAAACATCAAAATAGAGGCCTTAAAAGGAAGAAAGGGTAGGAAACGCTTCACAGGCCTCACCCAGTAACGGTGACCGGATTCACGCTTGACGCGCGGCTCCGACGAGAGACGCAGATCGACAGGAGCATGTAGCGCCGGCGCTGGGAACGTCCTTTTAAAGAATGAAAGGTGATGATTTCCTCTACGGCCCCTCCTCCCTCCCTAAGTCCAGCGTCTCCAGCCAAACGGGGGGGGGGGGGGGAGAAGCACAAGCAGGGAAGTTGCCGTGGCGACCCTCTGGGATGACCCCTGGTTTCCTTTGTGAGAGCCCCTTGGGGATTCCAGCTGATCCCCCAACCCTGCCCCACACCCCTAAAAAAAAACCCGCACAGCCCCCCCAATCCCCTGCTCACACTCACAGTGTCGTGAGCTTAGCCAGGAACAGGGTGGGATCTTGCTGTAGTTTGTCAAAAATACCTCGGATTGCATCTTGCATCTTCAGCGAAC
>JAODKF010000046.1:31791350-31818240 GCA_026779585.1 Mormyrus proboscirostris
TTTCGGAAGGGGGTGGGCGGAGGGTGCTGTGGGGGCTGGGGTATGGGTGGGGGAGGGGGGGGGACACCACTTTACCATTTCACAGTGTGTGCTCCATGTAAAATGAGTCCTGGGTCAGGACAAGGAGAAGCAGCTTTAAGTTAATGGCTGAAGACTGTCCCTGGGCAGGGGCTGATTACCACGGCCTCTCCTGTTACCCCTAACGAAGGGGATTACAGCCAGTCAGCCTCCCCGGACTCCGGCTATAACCAGCGGCCAGGCCTTCATTTGCCCCATCTAGATCTATCACAGCACTAACTGGAAATAAACATCCCCATCTGACACCCGCTGGCCTCCACATCCAGCCTCCGCGCTCACAAGCACCCCATTACACAGCTACGTCTCCCAACTAGCCGGCCCTCTTTGCGGAAAACAAACCTCTGAGAAAAATAACAACAAAAATAATATTTGATATACATCTCGCACGCACCGACTGCCATAAAACTTTAAACGGTTCCTGGTGATGAGAAACATCTGTGCGCGGCAGAATCAGAGAGTAGGAAAGCGCACTCACCACTTTTTTGCCCCCCCCAACATTCCCCATAATAAACACTTTCTTATCGAGTTTCTTCCAAAAGGAGAAGGACCCTTGTGTCACCGGGGTTACTGGGGAGGGGCCAGGACTGATCAGCACTCTGCCCTTGTTGCCATCTCCCTTTTATTTCCCCCCTTCTAGTTCTTAAAGACTTTACGTGGGTTGGGGGGGGGCACTTTAGATTGTTGCTCTTCCTAGAGCCCCCTTTCCCTGCCCTCAACCCCACCCTGCAGGCTGCGCCGGCCCGCTGAGATGTTATCAGTAACTTAAAGCTCTTAACAGTCCCATCCCTTTTTAATAACTGGCACTTCCCGGGTCTCTTTTTATGCGGCATCCTGAGGAAATTGTGAAACGCCCCCACCTCCTCTCCAAATACTAAACGCCCGCCCCCCCCCCCACCAACTCCCACTCACCCGAGGGCCATATCTATCGGGTTTGTAATCAAGCAGCTGTTAGACACCGTTACTGACCCCATCAAACCCAGACACTAAACTAAACTGCAGTGTCCTGATTCACAGGAGAAAGCATCTCTTTCGAAAGAGAAGAACGTCTGTTTCCTTGGAAGCACCCACAGCATGATCCGGAGGGTTATTCGGAGCAGGAAAACCCCGTTACCCGGCTAGTGTCATTCAAATGAATACAGGAGTTTATGTCATGTCACGTCCACTATCTCTCAGTCTGCTTTAGTCGACCAATCAGCCATCTGTTTGGTTTTTTTCTCCTAGGTGAAGCGATTTTTTTGTGCTTAGGAGGCGGGATGGGGTGGGGGGAGCCACAGGTTACGCCTTACCTGAAAGCCCCGCAGGGGCCGAATAGTTAATCCCCCCAGTTTCGGTGGAAGTAGGCAAAGCATCTGCAGAGTCTGGGAGGGAGAGAGTCAGAGAAAAGACAAGGTTTTAGTGGCCGTGAGCCCATTAATCGCAGTGTGAAATTCGCAAAGATGCCAAGCCAGTCGTCAATTTGGCCTGACTCCCCCCCTCCCCCCCCCCCGGAGCAGGCATAGCCAATCACAGCCAGGGTCTTGCTTCCAATAGCAGCCCATGCAGAAACCCGCTCCTTACAGAAGCCTGTAAAACGGCGACCGAGGTATAGGACGAGTCATGATGAGGATGATGAGGATGATGAGGATGAGGCAACAGACCCCAGGATCCGCTGAGTTACAGTAAACACACAGTTTCTCCATTGAGTAGAATTCAGCTAAAATGAACGTCATACAAAATGCCATCAAGTCCGTCATTTACAACCTTAATCATGAGTTAATCACTAATCCTCTGGTTTGTGAATTCACAGAAATCAGTCACAGGTCAGGTACTGCACAGGAAGGCCTGGGAGTCACAGACTGCGGTTGTGCTGCTTTCCCTTTACCATTCCGCAGAGCACGGACTGCAGCACATAAACAGGACATCCAAACACAAGCCAGACCGGTCTTATCCAACCCATCATGTCACACGCAATACTGGAATAACGTAAGGGGGCGGGGACACACTTAATGAGACCTAAACACCAGAGGAGAGGGGACTCTGTCTGGGAATGATTCCCTACATGCTCCCAGCGGTATGCCAGCAACCACAAGGGACCATTTCCTCCATTCTCCTCCCGTTTCCTCCGCTCGGTCCTGCTCAGTACCATTTGGGTACAGCGCTCATGTGGAACAAAAAAATACGGATAATTTCTGGAGATGTTCAGCCAATTAAAGGTCGAAGAATCAAAGCATTTCATCCCTGGGTTTCATTCCCTCTCCTGCAGTGCACTGGAAACAACACTGCAGCATATCAGACGTTGCCATGACAGTGTGTTGCAACAGCAATGTAGCTCAAACTCCCCTTAAGACTGCTGTCCCCCTACATCCTGCCTTCTTTGGTCTAGTTAGACACAAAGTCTCTTCCGAGCTGAGGGAGGGGGGGACCCCTCCACCCTCCAGGCCCGCAGTTATGGTAACAGGCCGGGCCTCCAGGCTCATCCGCTGGCTCAGAGAAGGTGAAATGTGCCTTCAGGGTGAGGTGTGGTCCATGGTGTGTCACATCGACTGGAGCACGGTGCCGCAGTTTCCGAAGCTTGGCTTGCTGTCCCTTAGACAGCGTTTCATTAAAAAGACATTGACCTCAACTGACAACCATATTTCATGACAAATATAATATTTTCCCCTTCTGAAAAGTCTTCAGAAGCAAAAAAAAAAAAAACCAACTATCAAATGCAGCTGGACAGAGGTCCCCTTAAAGTGGCATTCGCCTATAGTGTGCTTGGGCTTATCTATTCATGGCAATTAATAATCATTAATTATTAACAATAAATTAATAATTCACTTGCGCTCAAAAATACAAAAAGCTGTCTTCAGTGAAACTGAAACCAATGTCCTAGTCATAAAAGCCAGTCACGTTTTTCCACAACTAGTGCCGGACCCTTAATGTATCCTGCCCTCTCTCTCTCTCTCTCTCTCTCTCTCTCTCTCGCTGTCAACTCAACCCCAGAGAATGACCGAGTCTCAACAACGCTGAGGAAAACCACCATCAAGGTGGCTGGAGACATGTACCGTTCTGTCACAGTGTATCTGGTCCGATTCTGGGTTTGTAATCGATCCCTCGCCGCTAAGATGCTAAACAGACACTGAGGCAGCCCGAAAGTGTATTATATGGCTAACGGGGTCCTCGCCGGCCCCCGGGACGTGGCGAGCGGCATCTCCAATGGAGGGGGGGGGGAGGGGGCTGCGTGTCTCACGGTGGAGAGAAAATAACAGAGCAGCAGGGGAGCGAATCCAAGAGGTGCTTCCTGCTAGGTAGAGAGGCTTTGGGAGGGTGGGTCTGACAGTCAGGGGGAAGGGCAGGGGAGGGAACGTGTTACGGCTGCCAAGCGTAAAGGAGAAAAGTGGAAGGAAACTAAGTGAATCTAAATAAATCGCAAATGTCCACAAATGCTGTTGTGCGGAAGGACTAAGACCGTCCTCGCATTTCTGATTGCCACCAACACAAACCACAAACCACTGATGCCCCCCGACTCTGGACACTGGCTGCGTTTCCGCGTCGGTGCTGTTCATCTGCCCTGCCGGGTCAACAGTCAGCCAAGGAGGTTTGTGCAAGACAACGAGCACAGAGCCTCTGCCAGTGGAGACTGGGCCTTGTTGACAGGCCACCCTATTACACAGCCCTGACAGCCCCAGAGCCACTGTCTGTAAAGTTACCAATCGGAACATTCAGCAGCGTGTGTCTCCATAGCAGAACAACAGCAAATTAAGCAAATCAAATCCTACACTCCTGCAGAGACATTTGCGCAAAAAAGCAAAAGAAACATTCAAGAGCATGCATTACTACAGTTAAAGGACCAGGAGCAGCAGGAACACTGGTCTTAGTCATATTCACTGCAACGTCTCAAGGTACAATTAAGGTAGTGCAAATTACGCGTTTGTATTACACAATAGACATAATAAACTAATGTGTTTGGTCATTTGAATGAAGCCCAGGTCACTAAATGGTTCCCATAAGACCACGTTAGTTAAAAAAAATAAAACTCACCAGGTGGTTTAAGAAAGTCCATTGGGTAGGGAGAGTAAGGAGGAGGCGGGGACTCTGAAACGAGAAAATACCAGAGAGCAGAGCGGACCATGAGAAAGGGGGAGATAGAAAGTTGCGATAACAGTGGCATTCTTTCAGAAAAAAAAAACTGTTTGTCTTAGCTGTGAGGGCTGGAGGCAGGGCAGCGCGGCGGCGATCTGCCTTGATATTTAGCAGGCAGATAAACAAGGGGGCGCCTGGCGCCAGTCTCCCGGCTATCTGCGCCTCAGCCCGGGCGATACGGCGCTCTCCCGGCTCAAGCTGGACGCCTTCCACGGCACAAACCGCAAACTTGATCCAGACTGCTCAGAAAATCCCTCACCACGTTTAAGCCTTCTTTTAAACCCATCGGTATTTGTTTGTTCATTTGATGCAGGCAGGCCAAATTTACTTAAAAAATACGTAATCATTTATTTTTATCATTAAAAATGCATGTACGCACCGTAGTCCTAGCGCATGTTCGATGAACAGTTTAGTGTTTACACAGTAGACTAATTATGATGCTCGTAATTATATAAAAATAACTTACACACATTTTTGCATGCGATATGGGGAAAAAAACACAAAATTCCAAACACCGAAAACCATTTTAGGCTGGTATTAATAAATAGATTTATCTTCCAACACATATTCACCTTTAGAACAGTAATTATCAATGAGCTTTACATCTGGGAAAGGTGTTTTAATTAATCTGACGGGCAACCTGCAGGTATACTGACACATCCTATCAATTGTCGTAAAACCACAATCCTGAACTTTAACTCCATCCTAAATGCTGTAATTACAAAAAAAGTATCTTTTCAGCAGCTAATTATAATAAGCTTAGTAAATCCAACTACTAGGCGCATAATTTTAATAAATTATTTGTTGACGATCCCTCACTGTCAAGCAACTACAAAAGCCTGCAATCACGTCCATGGCCCAAACATCGGAACGTGGTTCTGAACTTTATCCGGAAACCTCACTCTCGATTCTGTATCAAACACGGCGAGCCGCTGACAGCGAGCTGCGCTTGGCATCGCGGGTCCCGCATCACGGCTGACAAACCGACACGTTCACATTCAGAAATGAGAAAATGAAACATACCAAGTTCGCACAGCCGGCTCATGTGATGCGGGTTGCAGCAAACGAGCTCCGGGTTAATTTTTCCATACGATTCACAGCAATATAGTCTCTTTAATTCCGAAGAATGCCTGAGGTCCGGCCATCTGAACACTTTGTAGAGCAACAAAGGTAACGAATATGTGTGTTGACCCAGTTTGGAGTCCACTTTGCTTGGCAGCAGAAGACAGGGGCTCCTTGCTCCCCCTTTCGACTCCACTGCTTGTAAAAGTGCCTCTAATTGTTTTTCCTTAATTTTTTTCAGTATCGAATGGGTCAATGATTTTAATTCAGCCTCCATTCCGGGATTTGATTTGGAAACCTTAGTCGACTTCCCCATACAACAGCCCCCGGATCCATGGGTTCCAGTATTCGCCTCCCCGTCGCCATCGACGGGCGCACGGCTCCTCCAGAGTCGCCGGACGAGCCCCGATCGTTTGGTCCTAAACATGCGGGACGAAAAGAAGGTTTCCCGGCTAAAAAACGAGCATGACGTCCGCAAATCATGAAGAATCTGGGATCCGAGTTCAGGCAACGACAAACAGCCTGAAATAATATTACGGAAAAACTGTGGATTGGAGCAGCAAAGACAATCTGTAGCATACGCCAGTATCCTTATTTTAAAGTTAATTCTTGCAGATATAAAAATACAGAGTACAGTAATAAAATATGCAAAACTAAAAAAAATACGACAAGACTTGGACTTTATATCCACGGTTATGTTTACTCTGTCTCATAAGGTAAAAAATACGACCTAAATAATAGGCTACAACATGTGAGCTGGCATATTTCATAAAATGCATATTAAAATAAAAAAAAGGTTCTTCAGTGTGTTCTGTAGGCTAATAATTGCATATAAGCCTAATAAATGTAATTATTTAAAAATTTCAATGGCATAAAAAAGAAGGTACACGTTAGTAGTAACATGCAGAGGAATATAATGACAATCTACAGTGGGAAAAAAAATGCAAAAATGTAACGTTTCCATTCAAAGCCAAAGTCGTCCTGGGTTTGTTAAGATTTAATCCACAGAATCCTTGATCCAGTTGCGAAGAGTGCAGGGCAATAGCTAAGCTGGGCTCCTGCCGTGTCCGTCTTTCTCTCTATCTTCCTCCAAGTAAAATATCCCTCTGCCAGTTGCGAGCTTCTCGTCAATCATTAGATCTTATTATTTCGAGGAACCAATGGGGTCCGGATAGATCCAACACCCTGAGCAGAAGCTATTCCGCGATGTACCACATGAAGCGACCGCAGAGAAGAAGGAGAAAAAGATACACGCGCTGAATTTTTCGGTTTCCAATGGAATAGTATAGGTATTAAAATATGACTTGTATATTTTTCCCGACCTCTTTCAAATTCAGTTACACTGCCTGTGAAAAAAGAGAACTAGTTGCAAGTGTAGTAGGTGATGCGATGTTCCGGAAAGAGGCGAATTGCCCGTGCGCCCTCGCCTCCCCTCGCTCGCTATCTCCGTCTCTCCCCGGCTCTCTGTTCTCTTAGCTGTGTCTCCAGTGCGCATTGGCGCGCCCCATCACGTGGGTGTCTAGACACCCTGTCGCTTTAAAAAAAGTGATTGTATTTCGCAAACAAGAGATCAAACTTGGCGCTAGAGAAAAATCTTTGTACGGAAGAAAATTCAACTGGGAAATATATAGAGAGGAAAAGGGAAGTTGTCACAAAACGGCGTTCTAACTTATTATTAACTGAAATCTTGAATAAATATACATAGTAGCGTGCATTGTAAAGCAGTCAGAAAAAGCTTGCGAAGCCTTTTTCACATTTCGGTGGGTTTATTATATTAATACAGGCTTTTGTATTACTGAAAGTTGTTATGCTATTCAGCAAGCCAAATTACTTTGTTGGTCGTACATTTCCACACGCACAATTCTTTTGCTGTCACTGATATGAATTTTCTTCACACATTGGTGGGTACGCAATGTGTAAAGATGATAAAACAACTTAGACCAAAAAAGGGGAATTATCAGCTTATAATGAAATTTATCAATGGCATTTAATGTGTTGAACAAAACTGGACTTATTTCTATAGACGTTGATAAAACAAATGGATGCCAATCGTGCTGCTTTTACTCTTAATAATATAAAAAAAAATATGACCGTTAAAGGTAGTTTTGAATATTAACATTATGCTGCCTTCCTCCAATCGCTTTTTTTAATTTTAAAGAAACCTATACCTTTTATTTTTTAAAGACATTTTTGTCTTTGAAGTCGTTTATATACATTAAGTTGGTTTTATTGGTACCGCATTGCCTGTAATGCATGGTATTAACAAACAGCACAGTCGTTGCAACGTGCTGTTATTAATAATTATAATATTTCCATTCGTAACGTATTCTATTTATGTCCGTCTGGGACTTGTTTAGTTTTAATTTTGATAGAGAATCGGCCGCAGCCAAAGCCGGAGTTGAACGGGCGCCGCTCTCCAGAGTATGGGAACAGTGGGAGGTGCTTGGGTTTCCTCAAGCTACGCCTGTGTGCCGGAGTCAGCCTTCATTAACCTGTTTCGCTAACAGCAATGGAGTGAGACACGAAACAAACTGACCTCTCCAAGACAAATACAAACCGGCGGGATATCCTCCCCTCGATCATCAGCAAATGCGTTACAAAGCGACCCATTAATGTGAACCTTTTTTCTTTTTCATTAAGTCGTCGCGTATAATAAACACTATGCAGTATACTAAGGCGCTGATATAAAAAACAAAGTTTAGATATTGTGAGTAACAAATTCTACCTTACAGAAATTATTTGGTACCTGATCTCATTAATACTTCGTAAAAACAGGAAACGACAGTATTTAATTTTTTACTAGCGCAGCTGTATATTTATTTGCCTTGCGAATGGAGTAATAAACTTGAGTAAACTAGGCGAAGAAATGCCGCGTAGTCTAATTGTGCCTGTAGACTGCAGGGGAGGCGCAGTATGTAAATACGGGTGCCAGTTAGTGTCGCTGCAGGGCAGTGGGATGGATGATAATGATTATGGCAGATGCGTGTTCGGAGGCGCCGCCAGTCAATCGCTCGCTCCCTTTGTTTTGAGATTCCCCACTGGCGCCGCACAGGAGCTGGTCTCAGCTAACAACCTCCAGCGTTTAAGGTAGTCCGAGGGCAATTCCTCCCTCCCCGACCGCGGCGCGCAGGGGGGCTCGCGGGGGGTGACGTCACAGAGCGGCGGGCTGTGACGAGCGCTTTGAAGCTGGGTGCGTTATTATGACGGCGGCGATTACAGTGACTGAATGTATATGCAAAAATCTACGCATATACATTAAATGGTCACGAAAAGCTTAAGAAGGTTTATAGCCCCTGAAGAAACCATATTAAAGCACCCACAAATAAGTAAATGCATTAAATTAAAAAAAAAAAAAATCCACCGCATATACAAGAACCTACTTATTATTTTATTTTTACTGATTTCACTGTATGTTGTACTTTATTCGTCACAAATAAAGAATCTTAAATTGACACACCCACATCATTTAGGCTGGTTTTATTCTACTTGCCATTGTTTATGCTTAGTTTTTGCTGATGTTGCTTCTAATTAAAAAAAAAAAAACCTTATTAAAATATACATTTAAAACACACACGCACAGTATAATATGGTTACTGTTTATGTAAAGAATATCTAAGTAGACTCTTCTGCTCCTGCTATGTAACAATTGCACATATTGTATTTTAAGCCTAAAAATGTCTACCGCTCAGTCTACTCACCTTGTTTACTCCCTTAAAGTAGAGGCCAGACGTCTGGACTCTTCATCTGCATGCATAAAGCCTCCCATAGCTTATAGCTCCTTCCTGGTCTAAGATCTGCTCGGGGCATTTAGATTCTGGCTTCCTGTAAACACTTCGAGACAGATCCTTAAGTCCTGTCCTTCACAAACCCCTATCTGGTATTTACAGACTCTACCGTGACACTATGGCTTTGAAGCTTTGAGAATGTGAGACCCCTACTTGGTCATTCCTGTCACATTATTCCCAGTGAAGTCCTCGGCTCACGGCCACTCGCTGTCCCCCAGTTATCACGGAATGTTGCTTCCCAAACCGGATAATATGCTAAATACTTCACGTCAGAAAACCATGGTCTGTTTTCACCACTCTGAAGCATGTATTTTATAGATATACTTTTGCAGTATCTTAAATTTCATACTTCAGGTTCAAATCCAGCACATGTATGCACATGGATGCATACACTTCACATACCCCTCTTGCGTGCCTGTGTAGCCCCGTGGAAAATATTTGACGCGAGGTGCAAAAGCGCATTTTCTTCAATCAACACTCAATACTGCTGTCTGCACTCTTAAACATCTGCTGTCAGGTCTTCATCTTAAACTACCCCACAATCACCTATAAATATCAAAATGTACACTGCATGGAGGTTTGATGCCTGTACATTATATTAAAAAACAATTCACAGGTGTTGAGTCCTCATCAGCACTAGTGATTGTGTTGTAGTAGTACTAGTACTTAAAGAGTTTTTCACTGGAGGGAAAAAATACTGAGTCTAATACTTTGCTAATACTTATTTTTTTGATGCAGGAGAACATAACAGAACAGGAAGAATCCCGGAAGAGTCCTATGGAAAGGTCACGGAGCACATTATTGGTCTGGAGGCTCAAACACGTTGACACTTGGAACACCTCAAAGCCGCCTTAAAAAGTCTTTCCCACCCTCCACTTCCCACCACTAGCCCCAGTGTCAGCACATCACAGCCCATGTATTTAAAAGGGGCTGTAAATCCTGGATAAGCACTGCACAGGAGTGGCAATAGGAAACAGTCCGGCCAATTTGTTACTACAGTGGAACTGCATGAATTACTTTATTGATGCTGCTTCTTAAATGACAATTTTCAGATGATTCAGCTATGCATGCGACCCTACATAGAGCCAGCTATTTGTTTATTTTATGGACAGAAGTGTCTGTGGAGTTCTGCTCCCTCACAAATACCTTAAGTGTTTTTAAGTATATTTGCATTGGTTATTTTCCTCTAAAGTTGCACTCTAGAAAATAATTGCACATTATAGAGTGTAAATTTATTCCTTAAATTTGGCAACCTTTACACAGCAAACAGCCACACAATATTGAAACAAGACTGTGATTCTAGACAGCAGACATTAAAAAAAACATAAATTTGGCAATAGCTGTTTAAGATCAAGACTTTCCAGTACACAGAATACTCTGAGTCAACAGAGTGACACTGAAACCACAGAGGAATAAAGTAAATGTTGTAAAAGCAATTCAGACGGCAAAGTGTAAATGTTTTGAGAATTTAAAACAGAAAAAGGCATCAGTTTGTGAGAGAGCATCACCTTCAGCTCTAAGGACGTCCGGAAATGTTTGTCTAACTATAGCCTTGTCCACACTGGCGTGTGAGTAGGACGGACCACTCCGGCCGGCTAGTCTTGAGCAGGGGAGTTGACACCTGATATGTGTAACATTTATGTGTGGAAAGGACTCGGGTTACATGCTTCCCCCAGACGGTTGACCTGGGTAGTTACTGCAATGGGAACTTAGGTAATTCCAGTTCTAATTTTATCCTTAGAATTTCATTTACCCTTTAATCAATGGCTATTATGCAATATCATGCAATGCAATGTGAAAATTAGCTGCTATCCAAATGACAGCTTAGGTGAAACAATTATGAGAAGTAGGAAGAAAAATAAGCAAACCCTGTGGAGGTTCCCTCCCTGCATCTTTGCAAGCAGGTGGTCAACAAGCTAGGATGCACTAAGCGCTCAATGGGCCCCCCGGGCCTGCTTTGTGATGGACAGATGCCACAAAATCAGTATGATGTTATATTGTTTAGTGATATATGATTACGAAAAGCTTCCCCATTACCTGCATCCTAATTGTACTTTATCAAAGCATGAAGACCAATGTCAAATTACCCAAGAACACACATTGCATTATGGAATATTTTTATTGCTTAGAACACTTTATAATGAAGAGATTGATGAATTCGACAGCAGTGTTTCATTGCTTAGAGCTGGTGATGATGGTTATCTGGTTTGCATGCTTTGTGTTCCTCTTCAATCACCCATCAATGCATTCTGCTTTGCCCTAGAGAAAAGCATCTGCCATATACAAAATAAATCCAATCTTTTCTCCGCCAGGGTCATAGGTGGGTGTGTGCGTGGGGTGTGGGTGGGGGTGGGGCAATAGCATATTTCAGGCAGGATAGTGCACAAGGTAGGGGTACACCCTGAAATGGATGTTAGTCTGCTAAATTAATACATTAGGTAATTCATTTATTAAATACCTGGGCGACAGACCGTGTAATCGAGCTCCATAAACACTGGATAACATATTAGCTGGGGCAGTATTATAAACAAGGACACTGAACGTCTGTCCCTGGCCAGTGGATAATGAGAACACATTTATCTCCTTGAAGCTGCCGGTGAGTAGAAACTTCACGTAGGCCCAAAGAGGGACGAAGGATGGTGATGATTCAGATTCGTGGTTGGAATCTCCTAGTCCATCCAGGTTAATTTGCTGACTGAAAGGCAAACTGGTGCTGCTTCAACATTTATTGTACACGGTTGAATAATGGAGGCAATAATCTTGTGCCTGGAGGGGGCCGCAGTTATGTCTATGAGCTAATGCAGCATTTAAATCTAAATTCCACATTGAAATGCCAGATGAAAGGCCACACTTGTAATGTTATTTATTATAATTTCACATGAATATTATGTTTGGAAGCAGGCTGTCTTTCGGGGGAAAACCACAGCTGAGTCTTTAACCCCAATAGCCTCAGTAAACATCCGACTGTTGTGGACTAAAGTTAATAATTGTTTGCGGTGTGAGCTCCTTTGGATAAAAAAAACACATATGTTCAGCAAATATAGTTGTTTGCACTCATATAATTTCGTTGCTAAACAGAAGGAATTGGGTATTCAAGAGAATTCGTTTGGTGTACCGTTTCTGTGATGCACTCTTTCACAACCTTTTTAATGACAGCACATTAGCAAACCTAAGCATCAAGTGACATTTGAGACAACTAACCTCTGTTTGGGAGAGCACAGTTTTTTTTAGGATGCAGAAGGGAAATGAAAAGAAAAAGACAGACAGCATCTAATTCTCCCTGCTTTGAGACGGCAGTGTCTAGGCAAAGAGGCTTGTGAAACACGAACTGAAAAGCAGGTCTTCCACTTTCTGTCATATTTTACTGAATCTGTGACATAATTGAAAGACGAGCATCAGATTTTGCACATCAGCGCATGAGCAGATCTTCATAACCTGGATGCAAAGCACACACATTTCTTTGTTTGCAAAGAACAAGGTGAGGTCCAGCCCTTGCGGAATCCTCCATGTTGAGCTATTTATCATGCTAATGATTCTTCTATAAATGATTGAAGCTGCCTCATGCTACAAAGCGAACAGACATCTATTTTAGCCCAACTGAGATACATATTAGACTATAAATGGCTTGTGAATGTTGGAGTTGACGTTGAAATAAGGCCCAGAAAAAGTCTTTGCTAGCCATGTGGCAGCCTGTGATAACCTCACACTGTTTTGCTAGTGAAGAGGGCTGCTTTGGACAACACAGAGCGCCAGTCCTCTGACGCTCCCTTATCAATGTCTGCCGTTTCTTCCAAGCTGAACAGAAACGGAAGAAGTGTTGCTGCCAGCGGCCCCCTCTTGACGCACAGTGGGTCCTGAGGTAAATGTTATCTCTTCCATCAACAAGCATTTAAGAAAACCCAGACAGGAGTGAGAAAAGTAAGACAAACAATAATAGGGAGACAGACTCCCTGGCCGCAGTTGTTAGAGGGAATGACAGACCGGCCCCAGTGTCTTATCAGCCCCTGGATTGGATACACCGACTGTGGCTGCCCAAAAAGGTCACAGGCAACCTCTGGTCTTCCTCTTATGAACATTTAGATAGCCCTTATCCCTTTTTGCTATAAGGCTGTACCAGACATAGCACACTCGTGAATAATGAGTGACAGACAGACATTTTTCCTGTTTAATGTCCTATTTTCCTTCTTCCTTTATTTTAGGAAAATCACATTAATACATCATACATAATATTTAAGGCCCATCAATCTTTCAACCACTTTTCCTGGTCAGGCTCAGTGGGGGTGGGGGGGGGGGGCTGGAGCCTGTCCCAGACAGCATAAGCCACAAGGCTGGGGTGCAGCTTAGACAAGATTCCAATGCATCACAGGGCATATTTCTATGATGCAAGACGAATACCATAATCGATTAATTGCCACACATGTGATTTAATTATTTTTTGCGGACCCAGTTAAAAGGGTGATAAGTCAGCAATAACAAGAGAGCTGGGCTTCCTCTGTCCTCTGCCTCGTGTAATTCTTAATGCCTCATAAAGGTAGGAGAGTGCTGCATTACAGAAACCAGCACACCAGCGCCGATTCCCATCTCGCATTTACGACCGCCGGCCTTTCAGAAGCCGTAAATCGAACCCCCGTGGAGGAGTGCCTATGGAAGAATGCGCACGACATACAGTATGTAGGCTGGCAAAGTAGCAGTTCAGCTACGCAGCCGTGGAAATCTGGTCGTCGTGACGACGACGTGCGACGTGGAACAGGCTGGCTAGGCCTCTGTCCAGCATTCCTTACAGTTGACAAATTACCAATTAAGGCGCAAGAGCCATAGGAAAAAAAAAAACAGCGGCAGGGCGGCGTAGGGGGAAAAGGCCGAGCTGCTCGCGGCTCTGGCGTAACAGTGTCTCTCCGCGAGCGTTACTGGGGAGTTTCCGCAGGCATGAATGAGGAGTGGATTCCCCCTGCTGCGGAGACAGGCTGTCTGTGCTAATCGTGCCAGAGACTGGAGCGAGGCGACGTTGGCTGAGCGGCAAATTCCACAGGCGCGACCTCTAAAAGGACACTGGTCCTGATAGATGGGGCAGCAAAACTGGTTTATCCCAGGGAGGGGGGAGGGAGGGGAGGGTCAGAGCTGGAAATGGTTGGAGCTACAGTGTATGGGTGGGGGGAGGGACCTGCCAGCACTGGGCTAGTTTCACCCCCCCCCCCCCCCCCCCCCCCCCCCCCCCCCCCCCCCCCCCCCCCCCCCCCCCCCCTGCCAGCACTGGGCTAGTTTCACCCACCCCCCTTACTTTCTATTTAATTAATACACCCAACACGACATCTGAGTCTGGTCATCAGCTCTTTTTTTGAGAAACTAGCCCCCCCCCTCCCCTCCATCACTGACACTTTTTCCAGCATTAACCAAGGATCTGTTTGTGCTTTTAAATAGATTAATTATTAGCTGAGCACTTCACTGATTATCAGTATAGCTCACCTGCCAGTGGTGAGGTTTAATGTGAGTGTTTGGCGCAATGCTGACTATTTCACGAGTGTCACTGGCCACATAGAGTGCCTGGGAACAGCTCACTCTCACACATTCACAAGCGCGCACACAAATCACAGCAATGCAATAACATGCAGGCACACATCTGAAAGAGTTCATGCACACACGTATTCCATTTAATTTAATTCAATAATTTAATTTAACGGAATAAGCCCTCAAACATGCACAAACAGATACATACATCTAACGCTAAAACAAACCAGTAGAGTTAAAACAAATCCTTCTTAGTTACAAAGCATTTCACAAGTGTGTCTCAAAATAAAAAGAATAGCTAAGCAACTGAGACAGTTGGGCCTTTCCATTTGTTCTGTCAGCATGAAATCTGACACATAATCTTTAATGAGATCTTTTTGTCTGGAATTCTTTGATAAAGCATAAATGAGGCTGGTGCAACTGACAATGGCTCCATTTTGACTTTGCATTTGCTATTCACCATACCAGCATCTGTACTGAGTGTCACTCTCTCCTGCATGGAGCCAGATGCCATGTACCTTGGGTAGACACCAACAGTTCATGTCATGGATATAGCAGACTGCAGGCAGAGCAATTGCTCAGTAGAGGACCGAAGACAAGTCTGCAGATGGCTGAAGGCATGAACTGACCTGCAGGTGGCGTGATGATCCACAGACAGTGTGACAAAAGGATAGAAGTACTATTGTTCCCTTGAACTGTTCTGACTGTATATGATGGTGTTTTATGTATTTGTGAAGCACTTTCAGGCAACCAGATTGAGTTTATGTCTGCATTGTTAATTTTTTTAAATTACACAATACAGGATGCGGTATAACAATGCAAGCATCACAGTAACAACAAATACAACATTCTCTGTAAATAAGAATTTACATGTAACCAAATAAATAACATTGAACCAATAACAGGGCCAGATAAATTAGGATGATGGGACAAACTGTGCATTGTGTTTGAAGAGGATTGTTTAAATCTTAAACAATTTCAGCCCATTTGCCATATTTAACATCATCAAGAGACATGTACAAATAGGCACGGTGGCATTACAAAATAACGAATGGCTTCCAGCATGTACAGTGCATCTTCGAAATAACCTGACATGATCATGTGTCACATAAAGGCCACAACAGAACACAATCAGTGTGGGATGTATTGGATGGTCCTGTGATCCGAAAGCAGCATGAGTACTCATTGACCAGCTCCATCTAAGCATGAGTACTCATTGACCAGCTCCATCTAAGCACGAATACTCATTGACCAGCTCCATCTAAGCATGAATACTCATTGACCAGCTCCATCTAAGCATGAGTACTCATTGACCAGCTCCATCTAAGCACGAGTACTCATTGACCAGCTCCATCTAAGCATGAATACTCATTGACCAGCTCCATCTAAGCACGAGTACTCATTGACCAGCTCCATCTAAGCATGAGTACACGTTGACCAGCTCCATCTAAGCATGAGTACTCATTGACCAGCTCCATCTCAGCCAGCACTGCTGACTTGAGTTTTGAAAAGATGCCATGAGGACCGGTTAAACTTTTTTAAAGAAGTGTGACACCTAGCAGACGAATCTTCAGCATGCTGCCTTAGAATGGTCCACATGGAGGCAGCTCTATTAAGAAGGAGAGACAAATATGCTTGAGTCCAAACTACAGAGATTTGGCCATCTGCTGCAAAAAACTCAAACTACATATGTGGGACCTCCACCAGACAATGTGCTTCTTGCCTGTGCAGCCACAACAGAACTTTTCAAACATGGAAATTCTCATGGCATACTATGGAGAACACTGTTAAATAATAGCAACATCAACTCTATTTTATAAATATATAAATGCATAGTCTCCAGAGCCTGCAAGATGATTTTTCAGTCTTGTTAGACCAGTATTAGGTCAGTAATGAACGACATTGTCTACCATGTGTCTTTAATTAGTGAAAACTGAATTTTGCATCATATAAGGTGATGAGACTTGCATGAAGCTCAGTCTCTTCTAAGTGATTGTATAGTATGAAAATCATATGTGCATTCATGCATGCGCGCATGCATCCATCCATTCACGTTTCGTACCACTTCTTCAGCACACTGAGCCAGGAAGCACTGGCCAAAAAGTGGGGCCACCATGATGTCAAAATCTTAGCTATTAATGTTATTTGTGAATTAATGATTAGGCTATTTTTGGGATTGATGAAATTATGCATCCTTATAATTATATATAAATTATATATCCTGATTTATGTTATTAGAATTTGGATGCTTTGTTACACTTTAACAAATTTTTGTATTGCATGACTGTAGCCACTACAAATGTTATGAAACTGGGATTATGGCCATGGGGCCGTTTTACCATCGTGGAAGGTGATTTCACTCAACTGCTTCAGAAAAATATCCAGCTGAGAGAAAGATAAGGTGCGTAAATCATTAAAAGAGAACATGCTAAATGCTGAAGGCTTCAGTCAAAGTGCATGCTTTAACATTTGTTATAAATCATGCTTTTCTGGATGATAACCAAGCCCAGTATATGTTTCATATAATATTTGCCAAGCAGGTTACTCTTCTTTATGGCGGATGCTACGTGCTGCTGTCAGCCCGGCCTGTTTTTCTGTGACAAAGCACCCTGCTTTATTCCAGCCCTGCACAAAATTCACCTTGTAGATAAACCCACCTGAGGTGAGCTCAGGTAGCCCTGCCCCCTGTCTCGACATGCCTACTGGGAACCATGGACCAGCTCAGCCAAATAAGTTACAATAGGTTTTACTGCTTCCTTGCCCATTGTTAGCTATAATTGTCCTTGCCCTCCCAGGCAGTGTTCAGCTTCTCTGACTGACGACTGCACCCTGGGGGACGCTGGCAATGAAAATCAACCCAGAAAATTACATCCCCCTTGAATGTTTGACTCCTGGCACAGGGATATAACAGCCCACTTGGAATTCTTCCGGTATTCTCGATGGCCAGTCCGTCCCTGATGGCACCATTTTGTGACATAGATAAGTGACATAAAAAAATAACTCATTAACTCAAGGTGGGATATTATTCAGTCAATAATAACACGTTCAGATCTCCCTGGATTTTTAAAAAGTGTGTTGAAAGAAGTAAACATCCTTCCCCTTTTCCATTTGTATTCTACCTCAATAACTAATCTGACTAATGATAATTTGCTTGCCATTAGTGAATTTAACAAAATACAATTGTGAGACAATTAGAAAATAACATACAGTACATTTCAGTTCACACCACAGAGTGCTTTCTGATACACAGCCATTGTGAAAATGCAGCCATTTCAGACCATGTGTCATGAAGGTTTATCTCTTGCAGATGACTGTGTTTTGGTGAGCACACATGAAGTACAACATCTTCTGTGAAGATCACAATGTACTTTAATAAATTAATCATCCAGGCTGACAGTGAGGCACCAAAGACTAACTTACTGATGACACAGAGCAAAATAAGTCAGACAGAGACTCCATGTTGTTTCAAATACAGACTGATATGAACTCGCTATTCTATCATGAAAAGTATTTTTGTTAATAAAAAGCCCCCCCATCCCCTAAGCTTTCGAGAAACTCACTCTCCTAGCTTCATCAAAGTAGTCCTAGTGTTTAAACTATTCTTTCAAAATGTAGTTTCTAAACGTCCTTCAAACAAACTGAATACCTATTTATCATATATTAAAATGATTATCCATTTAATTATTCAGAAAATCAATTTATTAATTAAATCTTAAGCAGGAGAGTCATGCCCATTTAATTAAGAGCTCAGCTGTAATAAAATCAGCATGAGACTGTCCAAGGACCAGGATTAGAATCACAGCCAGAGGGTTCATGAGCTCAGGATTTGTTCTGTGAATCCTACAGACAACCACCAGGGCTGGTGATTTTTTTCCATTCTGTAAACAATGTTCGTTACTAGTTTATACATCAACATCAGTTTACAGTACTAAGCAATGTGCTTCACAGTATCAATACCAAAACAAACAGGATGCTAATGATGAGTTAAAGTTTAGCTTAATTTGTAGCTCAGCAAATAAATGAAAAAAAGAACACAGATTACAAAATGCATTAGGTGTGATTGGTGCCATGATGAGAAATGCTGAAAAAAATCCATAACAGAAGCTCTTCATCTAGATGGAATCTAAACCAGTGTTTCTCCCTCCTGATCCTTGGAGGGAGAAAGACAGTCCACAGTTTTGCTCCCTCCCAGTTTTGGAGAAACACTGATATAAACAACAAAAGCTATTAATAAATATGTAGAATTTGTACCTTTGAGTGACTATTTCTGCTCCCATTAATTTTCTGTTCAGTGAATCAATTTTTTTGATTGACTCATATTCACAGGACTTTAATTCAGGCGATTCAAACAAATACACGTGTGTTGATTCAGTATTAACCTTGAAGAACACTGTTCCCACAGTAGTCAAATTGACTTCTAGGACCTTGCAAGCAGGGCTGATCACATGGTACAGGAGGGCCCCTAGGGGTTTCAAAACACAGGAGTTATCTGCTCTCATGCCCATAAGGTAAGCTGCTGTGTCAGTATCTGCCCCGCTAAATTAACAAGTAAATCCATTGTGGTTGGGGGACATGTGGCTTGCTTGAGATTCGAAGTAATGGTCATTATATGTAATCCATGCCACAGTTTTATGGTTACTGTAAGAAAATAAATCACAAAACAGAAAAAACACCTGAATGATTCCTGCTGTCTCCAGGCCATATCATGTCATAATTAGCATGAAATGTGAATTGCAAATAGTTTTAAATGTTACGTATTATGTATTATTTACTACAAGAAAACCCATCATTCTATGATTTAAATTTTTTTTATTGTTTTGCAGTTCTTTAATCGCATAAAATCAAAACTCTTTTAAGAAAAGAGTAATTACAGTTCATACAGCTTAATTTATCATTTTTTCAGTACATCAATAAGACTGTCTTATTCCGATATTACCCCATTAAGAGAAAATACAGAGAAAATTCACCATTTATCCTAATTTCACAATATTTGACAAGTTTCATGTGTTCACAGTAAGCTCAGGTTCAATCACTGGTGTAGCTGTGACTCATGCAGCTTCCAGATTCCAGCCCTGGCAGTTCCATCCAGGTCTTTGTTTTTTTCCCTGTTATACTTTATCCTACACTTAAAATTTATAATCGATTATTATTTTTAGTTGCCACAAAATTTGTGCCCCCTGATGTGCTCATTTTGCTGCTGGCTGTTCTCTATCTTGTTTAACTTTAAGGTATTTTCCAAAGCACCAGATCTTCTTATAATATACAGAAAATAAGGCAGCTTCAATGAAGTCATCTGTGCTTCAAGCAGAAGTTCAACCTTGACATGATCTATAATCCATTTGTTTGTTTTCCTTGCAGCCCATGATTTTTAGAGTTTTTTAATTTAGTTTTTTCAATACCCTCCTGTCCTGCTTCTTCATTGTTCAACTTTCACATGCATAAAGTATCATGGAAAATACCATATTCTGAACATTTTCAGTTTTAATGCAAGCATCTTCCATTCTACCTTTAATCCTACTCCATCTGCTTTTTTAATTCATTAGCTGGCATCTCTATATGACTACAGTCTCCCTCTTAAGGGAAGGAGCCACAAATAGTTTGTATATGACTCTGAAAGGGGCTTTTTAATATAAAAAAGTAAGATGCCAATCCCAGCACATAGCATGCTTCCTGACAAAAACAAAACAAACAATGCATAAATAACTGTATGGCAGTGTTTCCCAATCCGGTCCTCAGTTGCTCACAGACAGTCAATGTTTCTGCTCCCTAAAAAGAGCTGGGAGGGAGCAAAAATCTGGACTCTCTGGCGAGGAGCTGGGAGATAGCAAAGACGTGTACCGTCTTTGAGTCCCATAGGACCGGACTGGGAAACACTGCTCTATCCAAGTCACTGCAGTCTCGTTTTTCCAGTCCCAAAGAAAAGTATTTAGTTTTTTTTTACTGCAAGGAGAATACAGCCTAAAATTCTAAATGTTCCTGTCCGCTTGCTTGTAGAACAGGTGGTGCTATGCTGTGATAGGTGGTGATTTAGGTCACGCTAGCCCCAGCCGAGCCGCTTGCCGCACCCATGATTGTGGGATCTTCTTACTACGCTCCAATGATGTCGTCAAAATACATTGGTGATGTGCTTAGTACCTCTTACCTGTGTAGGAGGCTGGGTCGCTAAGCGCCCTGTCCTGCTACTGAAAATGGCTGGATTTGTGCTTCGAAGAAACCTATTGCGCCTCATACTGTATATCATTTATTCTCATTTTATAGCAGTTTATAATAGGCACCTTGCTTACTTGACATAAGTGACTCTGCTGGGAAGCCACAGCCATAGTGACATGATCTAGTCATAGGTTATCTGCCTCGATGCCTCTTGTTGCTCTCTAGAGTTTAACAAAACATCGCCTCATGAGAATTGCCAAAGACTAAATACGTGATTACATTAAATCAAACCAACCTTTTCATTTGACATGTATCAATTAATTTCATGCAAACCCTACTGAAAGCAATTTTATACATTTGCATGTTTATGGGTTATTGTTTTTAATAAATTCTACCCCAGAGCACTTTGAAAGCATATCCCTCTAATCTGATGAATCACAGATGATACACAGTGTTTCGGAATAATTGTATCCCTGAAGGGGTTTTTCAGACACTAGAACAGTGTAGACAATTTGGTCAGAATGGCATCATCCTAAAACAAAAAGTACCCAGTAGTTACAAACAGATACACTCTTTTCCTTCTCTTACCCAACCTCCTCCATTTCTCCTGTCAGGATCTTATTTTCTTCTCTTCTGCTGTTATCAGCCACAGACAGGCAGCAATGGGGCCAGAAGCGTCAGTTCCAATATGACGAAGGTCACAAATACAATGTAGTAAACATTTTTATCTGGGCTCCCATTTTTTTTTTTAATTTCTCTGTTATTATTTTCTCCTATTGGATACTTAAATGTGGAAGGGTCATATTATAAAATGTGCTGAAAACTTCTTGGAGGTTAATTCCATATCATTACACACATTTTGTAAACATCATATCTAAGTACTTTTTCACTAGGCACCGCAGGTTTCCACAGATCATTATCAACTGAGCTACAATCACGCACCAATAATTGATCAATATCATGGTATTTCAGAATCCATTTAGGCCGCATATTTTATCTTATATGACCAGGATTATGTGACGTGACACAGAAAGCCCATTATTTACCCTACAGAGAGACATCTATGGAAAGGTCTGAGGCCTAAACCAAGCTATCAAAAAGCCATGTCATGATGGTATGCTTTGAAAATTGTGGTTGGATGCCAGGAACCATTTTTTCTACGTCTAGCTGTTGGCGTCACATCCTGACCGCCATGATCATCTGACCCTCCTGTTTCCTCCCTAGTTTGACCCTAACAAGCCACGCTTGTTATCCCTCTTGCTGTGTTCCGGTCAAACTTGACCGTTTTAAAAGTTTTATCTCTGAAAAATGTTGTTAACTTGATCAGACTGACCAATTATTCCATGACTTTGTCCACAAAGAGGATTTCTACACATAAAATAAATTGCATAATTTCACATAATTTGTTTTGTGTTTTATTCAAGTTTTGTACACTCTTAGTGTACCGGTCAGAAATGGGCAGAATGAGGGAGACAACAATTAGTGCAAAAAAACTTTCCCACGGGAACAATACCTGTGTCGGCACTTCTCACAGAAAGTTGCAACAGTATTTCAATACCATTGAACTTTTCCCATAGATTTGGCATATAATGCTTTTTTTTGGGCCTTGCTCACAGTTGTGTGGCAGCACCATGGCAGGTCGATATACCGTAACTGAGGCTCTTGATTGCATATTTGATTACCACACTGGTGTGGAGGAGAGAGGCCAGGAAACTGACAGTGAGGATGGATTAGAGGAGGTAGTGTCAGAAGATGAAGATGACACGGAATATAACCCAGACCAGGAAATAACAGATGAGGAGGAATCCAGTGATGAAGGGCATGGCCATGCTGAGGCTGCTGTCACATTGAAGTCCAAGAATGGGAACTTATCCTGGTCTTCATCCCCACCTGAGAATCAAGGTAGGCTTTCAGCTGAAAATGTCATCAGGATGACCCCAGGACCTACAAAATATGCCATATCCTGAAATGATGACATCCAGTCCTGCTTTGAACTGTTCCTGACTGAGTCCATCGAAACTATAGTGATAAACATGACCAACTTGGAGGGAAAACGGATTTTCAAAGACAATTGGAAGGAGGTAAACCAGACAGACATGAAAGCATACATGGGTCTTTTGATTTTAGCTGGTGTGTACAGATCCAGAAACGAATCTACCAGCAGTTTATGGGATGCAGAGTCTGGACGGCCAATTTTTCAGGCCACCATGTCACTCCAGAAATTTCACATGTTGTCACGGGTGATTCGCTTTGACAACCGTGATACAAGACCAGGCCGTCGTCAACAAGACATACTGGCAGCGATCAGAGAGGTTTGGGACAAGCGGGTGGAGTGCCTACCACTCATCTATAACCCAAGTCCAAACGTCACAGTGGACGAGCGTCTGGTCGCTTTTAGGGGACGCTGCCCTTTCAAACAGTATATGCCAAGCGAGCCTTCTAAATACGGCATAAAAATTTGGGCAGCATGTGACTCCAGGGCAAGTTATGCCTGGAACATGCAGGTTTATACTGGAAAACCTCCGGGTGGTGTTCCTGAAAAGAACCAAGGGGAGCATGTGGTCCTGGAGATGACTGCAGGTCTCAAGGGACACAACATAACATGTGATAATTTCTTTACCTCCTACGCTCTTGGTCAGGAGCTACTCCAAAAAAAATTGACCATAGTAGGAGCGATCAGAAGAAACAAGCCTGAGCTGCCTCCCGCTTTACTTGCTACCCAGGACAGGGATCGTTTTTCTTCCAGATTTGCCTTCACCGACACTCACACTCTTGTGTCCTACTGTCCAAAGAAAAGGAAAAATGTGCTCCTGATGAAAACTCTGCACAGGGATGCAGCTGTGAGCACTAGGGAGGACAAGAAACCTGATGCCATCCTGGATTACAATGGGAACAAAGGCGGAGTGGACAACCTTGATAAGGTATGCTGATTTTTATTTATCATGTACTTCATTTTTATCATCAGATTGTTTGAACTGCACTATAAAATTAAGACTTGGTTTTGGTGGAATACACATTAAATCTATGAACAACACTGAGACAGTTCTATCCATTTGAAAATGTAAACATGTTGTAGATGTGATCTGTTAAAACGATGCCTTGATGCATCACGGGAAACATGAGAGATTTTTTGTGTGTACTCAAGATTTTATCTACTTTTTGCACTATTGCAGGTTACTGGCACATACTCGTGTCAGAGGAAGACAGCACGTTGGCCCATGGTGTTATTTTTCAACATCTTAGATGTATCAGCTGACAATGCATTTGTGGTGTGGATGGAGGTGAATCCAGGATGGAAGCAGGGAAAATTTTTCAAGAGGAGACTTTTCCTGGAGGAGCTGGGGAAAACCATGTTGGCACCCCACATTCAACAACGCCAACACCTTCCCCGAACACCAGCCTCTGCAGCATTGATGACATAGATACAAGCCCGAGAAGCAAGATCACTTGCTGCAAGACAGAGTGGTGACAAGAGGAAGAGGTGCAGTCTGTGTGCACCAAGAGATGTAAAAACAAGTATAACATGCCTTAAATGCAATGCATATATTTGCAAGAGACATGCAACAACCTGCACATATTGTCCAACATGTGCATGAGAAAAAAACACGAGTGAAATTAGCGTTAACAAACTCCACCAAGTTTAGAAGCCTGATTTTATCAGTTTTCAGTTTTTTTCTGTTATCAGGCAAAAATACATTTGATAGACTGATGAAAATTGCAATGTTATTGTTCTTGATATTTGTTCTTTAATATATTAAGACATTGATCTTGGAATATTGTCAATTGTAGTTTTGGGATAATTTCCTTTGTACACAAATAAAATATTCCCGGTCACATTTGACCAGGAACACAACAGGTGGTATTTTATGTGACTGTATAAAAATTAAAAATGGTTTCATAACAAATGTCCTTGGTAACTTTCACCAAAGTAGTCTGTGATAAACAGTAGCTATGTTTCATCTGATTATGTCCTGTAGTCAAAATAATCCAGAAATTATGTTTTTTAGAACACAAATTCAAAATGTATAAGCTCAGATCAATGAGTCCTAAAGGCCAAACATTACAAATAGAAGTTCAAAACTTGTAATGTTCACAAGAAATTAAGTTGGAAAAAAATCTAACAGAATAATTAGTGATAATATATGTATTATTACAGTTTTTATGATGAGTCTTAATAGAACGGTCATGTTCATGACCAGGAACACAAAATTGTTTAACATGAAATGAACACAATAAGAGGGCTAAGTTCAAAATAAACCTCTTTTGTTTCGCTACAATGCCTGCCCTTGAGTCTTTCGTCCCTCAGATCATGACAGTTGGTAGTTATTTAAGGTACAGTGAAATAAAAGCCTCATTCTCAGCTAACTGCTGCAGTTTTAAAGACTGCACATCTCAGGGAAGCAGAGGCAGCACTATAAACAATGACCAGAAGTTGCTTGGACCAATTCTGATATCACATACAAACTATTCCCATCCTTTCTGGCAAGAGACAGGTTGAGGTGGCTTAATCAAATATGGAAAAAACTGGTAGTAATCTTTGTTCTGTATCGCTATCAGGAATTGGTCATCAGCAAAAAGAGTTGGTAACACTTTCTATGAATGCCATGTCCATAAGAATCTATGAGCAGATTCATAATGCATTACAATGCATTCATAAATCATTACAAACATGGCTATAAATATTCATATAAAGGCATAACATATTATAGTCATGCTTATTATGCACTATGAATGCTTTATGAAGCTTCCATATACAGTGTACTTTAGATACCTCCACAATGCAGTACAAAGCATCCTTAATTCCTATACTGATCATTATAATGGTATATGGAGGTATTTATAGTGCATTATAGATAAGAGCTTCATTGGAGCTGATGAAGTATTATAATCAACACTTTAATGCTTTATGACTGTCAATAGACGACGCTGTAATGCTATTAATTCTTAGACCGAGCATTATAATGTATTATGCAGGTATATATAATGCATATAGATGACAGCTCTAAGTAAAGTGTTACCAAACAGTTTTATGTAACTGTTTGCTTTTTTTAGGTATATTGTGTATAATTCATAAATAAAAGCTTAGCCAATATGGAGAATGACAGCAAATGTCTGATGCCCCAGTCACAGTATTGAAATCCTCAGTACGCCACTTCTTTCACTGTTGTATGTGAAGTGTAGCTTACCGTGTGACACCTCCATGGTGCAAAGAGGCCTTGTTGCTGCTTTTTCAACACGCTTGAGAAGCTGAGATCTGTCACACTGTTAAAAAAAAACACACACACCGAAGAACTTCTAATTGTGTGAATAACAGAGCTGCTGTTTAGCATGTTGCTCTGATGCAAATCTGAACTCCTATACTTCCTGCACCTGAAGGTGGTTTCCATGTCCAGATCCAATGTTTACTCTCACTCTGATTGCCTTATGCAAATTTTCAGGTTCCTAGAGAAGTAATAGATGTATTTTTTTCCATTACCCTAAAATTCTGCTTGGTCAATCACAGCATGTTAAGAAGAAAAGCAACTGACTGTGACATGCTGAACCCCATCTGTGGTTTACCTGAGGAGGCCATGTCGCAGAGCTCACTCTTCCTGCATATCTGGTTGTGCTGTGTCTGTTCGCCATGTGATGGGCTTTGTAGCATTGAAAAGGGGATGCAGTGGATGGTGGCAATGAACTGGCAGCAGTAAACCTGCCGGAAGTCAGTCATATTTAGTGTCATAACATGCATACATGTCATACTGTGTTGGGCTCTGGGAAAAACATCATTTGTCATCGTAAAGCTGCCTGCAAAGCGATGGTTTTGAACCTCCATCCCTTTGCTCTGATTTCTTTATTAATGTCCTGTGTGAGTCCATATAGGAGCTACAGGCTAGTGTAGACCTGTCAGATTGACTTCTTTAAGTGCCCAACAAACAGTATGGGGGGTTGAAGTGAATCAATAGTGCCTACAATGTCAACCCAATAACTTACCGACCTTCAAACTTCTGAGTTCTGCAAACAGCTTGTGCTGCAATTTCGGGTCGACAGTGGGCCGACAAGAGTAGTGTCGGTGTGAAAAGGCACTTCTGCTCCAGCGAGGCTGATCCACGCCATCCCAGTCCCTCATCTCCAGCCAATTCAGGTGGAATCCATCCATCCATCCATCCATTATCTCCCGCTTATCCGAGGTCGGGTCGCGGGGGCAGCAGTCTCAGGAGGGAAAC
>JAODKF010000046.1:31822161-31839417 GCA_026779585.1 Mormyrus proboscirostris
TTGGGGTGACCCTTCCCCATATTCACTGGAACCCCCGGGCCACGGAGGTCCCCTGACTGCCAGATCCCATCCCCCTGACCCCCCCACCGCAGTGAGGGCAAAGGCTCCTCCTCCACAGGTCTGTTTGTGTGGGCTGGCTGGCAGGGCGTCAGCAGACGGGCTATTGATTTTCACATGGGGAACAAGCCAGGGCCAGACTGAGAACCACTGGCTGGCTATGTCCGTGAACTGAGCCTTGGGGGTGGGGGGCGGTGTGGTGAGACAGTTGGGCGCTATCCGGTAGGCGCCAGTCTCAGGGAACAACCCGTTTCCGGGATACACCGACGAACTCAATGCTTCTCTACTTGTTGCTGCAGTGCAAGGTCGACATACACTGACTGCAGTAAAATACTGAAAATTGTGCTTGAAGACCCCTGTTATGTTATATTGTTGTATCGGGGGCAGGAGCATCACTGGGGAATTAGGAAAGGGGGGCGCTAAGGTGAGGGGTGGATCTGATTTTAATGAAAGTGAATTAGAACTCATTATTTAAACCCAGGTATATAGACCTCCCCCAAAAAGAGCCCTATTGATCCCCCAGATTGGTGGGGCACTTGTCTTTGGTGAGCTGTGTGCTCACTGGAATAGCTGCTTTTCACCATGTTCAGGGTTTGCTTCTGTCCTGGTAGGAGATGATGACAAGGTGTCAGGAGCAGGACTTGGGGAGGCTGAGCCAAGCGCAGACAGGTACGCAGCCGGGGAGTCGAGCCACGCAGACGGGGAGTCGGGCCGCGTAGACGGGCCGCGTAGACGATGCCATAAGCATATGGGTCAGCTGGACCCCTCCCAGCGGGCTTGGACTGGCGTGGCCCCCGTCAGCTGTTGCAGTGAGACGCTGCCGGGGCTCCGCGATGAGAAGCGGTAATTAGTGAAGCCGCACTGTCCTCGCAGCAGCTGCGCTCACAGGGGCTTCCGTCGGGGATCACCGAGCCTGAGTAGCCTGTAATAAGATCACCCTGAAACGGCGGGGGGGTCCTGGGTCGGTGCCTGCCAGCTGGACGTCTGGGTGGGAGTTGGGGGGGGGGACCCGTGGCCTGATTAAATGAGAGGCAAACTAGCCCCCCAGTTAAGAGTTCCTGTTCCAGGACCGGGCCTGCAGGTTGATTAAATGGGTGGTGAATCAAGGATTCCTGTTTCAGGGAAGATGCCGTGGGATGATTAAGTGGGCGCTAGACTGGTCTCACAATGAAGGAAGAGTTCCTTTTTCAGAAGATGCGTGGCTGAGATGATTAAATGAGCGGCCCCCTCGTCTCATGGCTGCTAAGTGTCATTCCCTGCTCAAAAACACCCACCGTCTTTTACTCCTCTTTCCCACCACATCCATCTCCTCGCCACGTTGACCTACTTGTCTGTTGTGTCAGCTGGATCCAAAAAACCTAGGTGGGGACTTGGGAGAAATGTGCCCTTTGTTTTTCTGCGAGGCATCGTTACAGGCAGGGTGGGACATGGAATCACGTGACATGGGGACAGGAACATTATTAGGGGAGGGGAGAGGTTTCATTATGACTGCTGTGAGGAAGGAGAATAAACAACAGCCGTCTCAGGGTAAGAGCCCAGGCGAAGAACTGGAAAGCAAAGTGAACAGGGGGCACAGAAAGTGGAAACAAGGTATCATCTAAAGAACAGGTGAGCTGGGAGAATGGACTTAACCCTGCCCAAGGCCACCATCTGCCCCCAGTCTAACATATGCAAACGTGGGAGAAGAGGTGCTGCTGCAGCATTCACATTATACTCTCATCAGCGACATATTGGGAGCATTTTACTGACCTGTGGGTTTGTTGAAGGAAACAGTAGATCTGGTAACACCGCCACCTCCAGGGCTTAGGGGAGAAGGGGGAAGGAGATGTACTTCTCCTGTCTCCATAGCAGCAGGGATGAGTGACTACAATGTCAAACGGTGTCACCATCTCCATAGCAGCAGGGATGAGTGACTACAATGTCAAACGGTGTCACCCCAGGGACTCGCAAAATCGGACAAACTTACTTTTCAGACATTCCCGTACGTTACGTTATCCTGCTCGCGTAAATTACTGAGCAATGCAAAGAACAGGGCAGGACCAGAGACTACCTTCAAGCAGGCCAGTCTAGCATAGCATTTTGCGACTTGTTAAACAATGTATCATCATCGTGCAATGGACAAGAATCCCTTCACGTCACTTTCCTCTTTGGGACGGCAGTGTTCCCCAAATAGCATTTTCCTCCGTTTTGATAGATTTGTGCAATAGGACATCAGCCTGTAATGGCAGAGATTGTGTTCTGGGGTCTATCGCCTTTTATATCCTCCACTTCTCTAACTGGCAACACAATTTGTTGATTAGAAACGAAATGCCAGGGATTAGTTAGCAGAGTTACGTTTCATTTAGATACTGCAACTATAATTACCTTGTCTTTGTGCAATACCTTGGTCCAAGTCAGCGACTGAATTCCATCGCGTCACAGTTTTATTATTTAAAATTGAATGTCCTTTGCTAGCCACAGGAAATGGCTCTCTGGGTCACTACAATTCAGTTAAAATCTGGCTACCCTTTCTGCTATAGTCACCAAGTACAATGGAAAAATCAATAAATCCAGCTTCTTTTATTGCTATTTGCTTGTTCTTAGTCAGGAAGACTGTGGTTTATATGCTCATAGTTTAGGTGCCTGGCATGGTCATCTATGCTAATAGCTTAACAACTGGGCATACAAAAATAAACGTGATTTATTAATGATTACACTTTTAGAAACGGTGGGGGGGGGGGGGGCACCAATGTTTCAGCTTCCGCTCTCGCACGGACTCGCGGGAGCATTTGCTGTCGGTGGCGGCTCTCCTCTCAGGCTGTCTTATCGCGGGGAGATTATCCCGTCTGGGACAGCGAGGCCGATAAGCCAGTGACACAGATGTCAATGTGGCTCGAGCCAACAGGACTGTCAGCCGGCGGCCTGCAGACTGACTGCGTGGACAGCGAGTGGGGTCACGGAGACGAGTCCTGACGTCAGGAGTCTGCGGGGATGGAGCGTCGGGCTCGCGGCTCTGTGTTGGCTGGCTGTTGGGGGTGTGATGTGGCGTGGAGTCGATCGCCTCGTCTGGGCTTTTTCAGCACCTCCGCATCAGCTCTGAGAATAATGGATTATCGTAATCCCGGCTATGGCGGGGTTGTGAAACACAGACTCAAACCGCAGGCCTCATTGAGACTGTCGGGCATTGGCTGTCCGGCACTGTGGCCAGAGGAACGTCATCGTAATTCTAGAAATGTTTATTATGTATTATGCTTTGCTCCAAAGCGGTATACAGTTGAGAAAGCAGGGTCAGCCAGTCCGTGGAGCAATTTGAGGATCAAGAGCCCAACAGCGAAATCATTCTGCTGAACCCAGGATTTTTGAACCTGCAAATCACGGGCAGGTGATTTTCAAGGTTCCAGGGAGAAGATGCACTTAATATAGACGTAGAGTGTGTGTGCGTGTAGGACATGTTTTTTTTTCCTTTAGGTGTCACACCTGGCACAGTGCACAGCCCAAACACGTCCGGGCGCTTTTCCACCACACCAAGTACTGTATTCTTGGTAAGGTATTTTCCCTTTTCCATTCGAGTACCAGTACCAAAAGTTCCAGTAGCAAATGCGCCAGACCAGCTGGGGTACTTATTTGGTACTTGGGCACTTTGGGGTGGGACTTGAAAAACTTTCTCTGATGATTTATTATGCAAATATCCTGCCGCTGAAACACAATACAAATGTCGCTATGAAATCAGTTGCAAACTTGGAAAACAACGATAAACAAAGTTAAAAAAAAACAGTCAAAATAATAATAACAGATGCATAGACAAAAGAAGTAACCCAAGCTTTAATTGTGATCCGGTCAGAAGAACAGATACATAAACATAAAGATTGCATGACATGAAATAAAGTATTTTGTATAGTATACTAGAATAACACGGTACTGCTAAATTTTCAAAACTGCAATGTAATTTTGTTGTAATAAATACTGGGGTATTTATAAAACACAAAAAAGTTCAACATAAATTTCTCACAAACCCATCTAGGAGTGATTTAAACAGCAAGGATAAAAAAGATTATGATTGTCTTGGAGAATGCTTGCAAAAAGCAGCGGAGGTAAACTTTAAACTGACTTTTAAACATATACTAGATAATCTTGAAAAGGAATAATAATTAAAATTGCAAAACTTGCTAAGTTTTTTTTCCTATGACAGAGTAAAAATGTTTTAATGAGACTTAAACTCTCTGCGCAATAATATCTGTACTAAACTGAAGGTAAGAAAAAGCCTGATCTTAATCTAGCTGACTAGAAATGTCAGAATTGTATATGTATAACAGGCAATATTGGTATTAAAATCACACATATAATATATAATATACTACAGCCATTTTTCAAACTCACGAAATACCCTTCCTCACTTTGTGATGTCATTCAGCGCTGGTACTAGTTTTTACAGCAGTGGAAAACCAACACCTTGAAGTACCATAACTTTGGTACCTTCTTGAAATACCAAAAGTATGGTACCTGGTATGGTGGAAAAGCTCCCTTAGACCTCAAAGATCCACTCAATCGAGGCTTCTGACACTGCAAATGCAGGCGATCTGCTTTTTCCTTCAGGTGTCACAGCTGGCACAGTGCACAGCCCGAACCTGTTAGATCTCAAAGATCCACTCCTCCGAGGCTTCTGGCACTGCAACTGGAGGCCGTCTGCTTGACCTTACCCGACCTTAAGCACTGAAGACCGTGGGGCTCTGCCACAGAAGGTCACGGGCAATCTGTGCATGGCCTGTCCGCCAGTGCTGAGTCCTGACCTGATGAGCCACACACTGCCCCCAGAGCAGAGCTTAAGGATGCCCATCTTTCTGCATCGACAGTCCACGGCTCTACCTGCTGAGCTACTGAAGCTGGCTTTTTCAGCACGCATGAGTGGGAATCCAGCTTTTTGCAACTGAAATACTTGATTCTGTATTAGCTGTTTATATTTGTATTCATTTCTATTTTCACCCCATAACTTGCAATAGACAGCAGGTATGGATGGATGGATGGATGGATGGATGGATAGAAGGAATGATGGATGGATAGATGGATGTCATATCATATCATATATTTACTGAACAATAAGTGACAGATTGTGGGCATAATGGTTAGACAAAGCTGCATACCATCACTATAGATTATAGTCAACTTCTTTCCAGAATATGAGAGAAGCTGCACTGGAAGAAAACAACTATAGATTACGGATAGACTGGTGGAAGGAACAGTAACAGACCCTGGTGTCTTGATGACACTGAACTTATATAAGAAAATTGTCCCTGTAAGCCTGACCAGGATAAGTGCTTAGGAGATGGATGGATAGATGGATGGACTTTTATTTATTGAGGAACTTGTTATGTTTGGAAAATTGTAGCGTTTATTGTGTGGAGCATCCAGGAAGCTAAAGCGGATGCCGGGCCCACTGCAGGCGTTTGGCCCTGGTGTGATATGAGGTGATATTATTCCCTAGCGCATGGGTGAAATGGCCAAAGTGCGAATGGGGACGCCTTTCCAGCAGAACCCTCGCTGAGCGAGTAAGAGTATCCCCTAGCAATGTCTTCTTCCATCTCATGTTACCTCAGGATATGTAAGAGGGTCCAACCTTATCCTGACCACCTGCTCTGAGGAGGATGGCCCCATGCCTCAGGTAGGGAGCTCCAGGACGTCATCGTCGCCTGGATGGTCGGGGGAGGGGGGGGAGGGAGTTAGCACTCAAAGAACATGCTGTATGAGTCCCAAAACGTGCAACTGTTTGACCTCCATTACAGCGCAGCCACTTGTTCCCCTGGCTTCCCATTCACAGCCGACTCCATGGGGCCACGGTAAAGGTCAGACCACTTTAAGTGATGTCAGACAGGATTTTAATCCTCCAGAAACAGGAACCTGGTTATTCTTAAGGCAAACAAGCAGACTTCCTGACCGACAAGGAAGTAATAACTTATATAATTATCAATTGTAAAAATCAGTTAAACAGTTTACATAATTAGTCTGTTCCATAGAAAAAGAGGCATAGAGGGGTCTATATTTATTTTAAAAAGTCTTGATGCTTGACTGCCGATTCGTTTTTTTTTTTTTTTTGGTTTGGTTTGGTTTTTCCTTCATGTAACAATGATTCAGGAAATCCCCCAGCTTTTCAGTCTAGCTAGCCTACTTATTAGCCCTCCAAGCTCAACAGGAACTCCTCCAGGTTAGTTAAAAACCCTTGGAAATGTTTATGAACATGAGTCTGGAGGCTAGAGAGGGAGAAGCTGATGCCATTAAAGACCATGGGAGGCAGTTGAGTGCATCGCGGGGCCAGGAAAAGAACCCGCAGTGACTCCTAAAGGCTGCCCACCTGCCATTTACCTGATGCAGGAGCTTGTGCACACATGGTAGCATCGCCAGTTCTGATGCAATTCAGTTTAATTTAGTTCAGTTCAATTCATTTTTATATAGCCCCTGTCACAGTACAGCTGCCCCCAAGGCACTTAGCAAGAGCAAGCAGCAATAAATTATTAGTCAATCATGTAAGTTAACAGTTTCGAGCAAACTGCACAGAACGTTATAGCAAAATACAGGTAGTGTAGACAATAAAATACATGTGTGCATAACTAGGAAGGCACTAGCTGAAATTATGCGAGATCCTACTGCAACAGCCTCAAAAAACTCTACGCAAAATAACGATAAATGCATTGTTCACTAAATGCAATCAATTTATGTATGAACTAAACAATCACTTATCAACATTTTACATCATTGCACACTATGAATTTACTATCCATGGTGTTTTTCCCTGATAAAAATTGGCATTAAAACTTGCACAGCAGCACACACAGGTTAGATTTAGAAGAATGCAAATTGATTACAAAGATAAGACGAGGCATTTGGGGATTCCCTCCACCTCTGACGTGCCCCGGCCAGGTGAGAAGTATCAGTGCTCTTTCAGCCCTTAGTCCCGATCTCAGGCCACCTGGCAGCCAAAGCTGCTTGAGTCTGAGTCTGATGAGGACTGTCTCTAGACAGGTGGCCAGGTTGCGGTCTGGGCTGGCCACCTGCAGAGGTAGACACAGGGTCCCCGGGTGGGCAACAGACGTTACTGCAGCAATCAAACAGAAGAGGCAGCCAAAGAGACACCACTGTCAGCGGAGTGTCACTCGCTCTCACGGAGCTATTGATTTTTTTCTGAAAGAACTGTAATTATGTATTATAGTCTATTTCAACTGTATGAAATTAAATCTGACAGATAGATGCAGGCTGAGTTATCAGGTCTGATGGGCAAGAAATGTACGCAAGGTTTCAGGGAGAGGATGCTTTTAATATAGATTGCTAAAGGAGAAGTTTACTGCAGTTTAGCTTTTGAAAAGTGTGCTTTGAGAATTCCTTATACTTAATTTGCATCACACATGTGACATTGCAAGCTTTATGAGGTGGATTTCTACTGTCTCTATGATGACTGGAGGCTTTTCCTTGTTCTTAGTCGCTAGGGAATGCCCCTTTCTGCGGGACTCTGGAAAGTTCCCTGCGCTATTTTGCGGATAGCAGACGCAGAGCGTATGCGTGTGTGTGTAGGACGTTGCTACCTTTTTCCTTCAGGTATCACAGCTGGCACAGTGCACAGCCCGATCCTGTTAGACCTCAAAGATCCAGTCCTCCGAGGCTTCTGGCACTGCAACCGCAGGCCGTCTGCTTGACCTCAAGTGACCTTAAGGGAGAACTGTAGAATGTGGAACACTGTAGGCCGTCGGGCTCCGCCATGGAAGGCTACACGCAATCAGTGCACGGGGACGGGGGGTGGACGACAAGGCGACAGCGGCAGGGACTGGGAAGTGAAAGGGGAAGCAGACACAGGCTGGAGCCAGACGGGGCTTGGCCTGCATCGGACATCAGTGTATCAGCGGTTGGACAAAAGGGGCATGGCTTTTGATCCATTCTCCCAGCATACGCTCTACTCAGGCCTCTCCATATCTTTATCACTACCATCTCAAACAAACAATATGACAATTCTGTCTGGTGATGTCACAGGGGCCGGGGGTTCCCATTTTCCCATGAGCTCAGACTAGGGATCCATTTAATCGGTGTCCTTGCGTGTCCCTTACTCCTCTCCATTGATGTGCTGCAGGGTAAAAGAGCAGCATGTGGCAGTCCTGGTCATCGTGTCCGGCTGCTATGGCGATCATTAATTTTATTCCTCACAATTCAGTTTGTCTGAATTATTGAATGAATACAAAAAAAAGGTACCTTTTCTGCAGCTATTTATCATATAACGGACTCCTGAAAAATACATTCGTTTTTAGGTATAAAAAAGAAAACTCCAAGATATTTTTAGGTGATAACACCAAAAATATCTTTTTAAACGGCATACCTAACAGATCAAGGACAAAGTTATTAAAAAAATACCTGTGTGAAAATATGTGAGTTTATCTGTCTCCTTACAGATAGGAGTGCAACTGAAAAGAGAATGTGAGCTGCATTGTGTGTGTGTGTGTGTGTGTGTGTGTGTGTGCGTGTGTGTGTGAGTATAAATGCAGTGTAATTACCTGCTGCCACTGTGAGAGTAAGTAGCCCGGTTAGGCCTGAGCCCTGAGCTGGAAGTGCTACCCTGGCCCTGCTGTGAGGCTGCTCAGTGGGGATCATCTGTCCTCAGCTGCCCCCATCCACTCCCGTCCACAGGAGGCTAGCTTAATGAAGTGAACAAACAAAGCAATTTCTTTTCCACAAGTCCCCAAAATCTAATAACATGTTCCATGAATTATCTAGCATTTGCCCGTTTACGAGACTTCACCAAGTGTAAAACCAATAATCTGAATTGAGTATTACCTGAAGAGTAATTTGAAGGCAACATTTAGAGGTTTTGTCGATTCCACATGCTGTGTGGGAAACTGAATGAATGAATGAATGAATGTAACTTTTATATAGCACTTTTCAAGACACCCAAAGCACTTACAGAAGTAATGAGGAGCCACTTTGACCACCACCACTGTGTAGCCCCCACCTGGATGACGTGACGGCAGCCATTCTGTGCCAGTACACTCAGGTGGTGAAGGGGCAGGAGAGAATTCACCAGTCAGATATAGGGGATGATTAAGAGGCCAGATTTGAAAGGGCTGTAGTGTGGAAAATTCAGAAATGCTACCTCTCACAGCTACAACGATACTGAAATGAACAAATCAGTGAAGGGCTAGTGATCTGTAGCACCAGTCATTTTAATGGTGACCAGGATATCATATATTCTCCAACCATATATTTTCACATTCACATAGATTAATTAAAAAGAGCTCACGTTTGAGCTCGTTGGTAGTGTATCTTGTGCTGGTGGTATTTTGTTGCTATGTTCTGCTAAAATACCTAATGGAAGGCTGTGCTTTTATACAGCACATGTTATATAGTGGAGTCCTAGCACCCAAAGCGAAGTGGATCCACTAGGCCCGAGAGCCTGCAGCTGGGAGTTCTGCCCCAGCCTGCTGTGAGGCTGCTCACTGTGGGCCACCTATCCTCAGGGTACCATAGCCTTCAGCGGGAGGCTAGCTCCATAAAGTAACTATGCAAAGCAAGTTTATTTGTGGAACCAAATTCATAGAAGCTGCAAGAGATTACGTAGATTACAATGATGACTCACATTATTAACAATGTTTCCCTTAACAATGGTTTAGTGACCAGTTACATGAATCATCAACGGAAAAAATACCAATTTTCCCTGTGTACTGTCCAAGATGATTTTGCATCGACTTTATTGCTACAGTATTTGCTCACATCACCACATATACACTTTGAAAAATGTAACACCAAAAATACACATAATTTCCCAAAAGTACTGCAAAAACCAAGAGAATTAACAAAAATGCTGTAGCTCGATGCAAATATGGCCCTAATGTTTTATTAGATAAAATACATGAACTTTAATTCTTAATTGCTATAAGACACCACAGGTCAAAAAAAATCTATCAAGTTCATAATTAAGCAGTGACATTTGAGGAAACAAAGGCAGCAAAGTCCTAGCAGAGTGGCTAAAGCCTTCCTCTGTGTGCAGAGGTGCTCTGCTGGATCATGTGGTGCCTGATTGGTGTACGATCGCCTGGCTTAAGACGTGACTGACCACCTCACCTGATACTCGTGGGACAGTCCGTGCCACCTATGTAGAAGCTTCCAGAACAATTTCCTTACTTCTACGAGCTTACTCAGACTACTCAGCTGGTTTATCTTCACTTACAACAAGTATTCACCGACTACTGCTTTTGGTCCAGAGCCTAGAAATCTCCTATGCTATTGCTACAGCATTTTTTACAGGACTTCTAGCACATTCTATGAGACCTGTTCCAGTCTAAGCTCAAGTGGCACCCCAAGCAAGCTTTGCCTCCTGCCACTTTCCCTAGCAGGCTTTATCAACTGATTTCACTTTGTCTTGGATAGCTACATGTGCTTCTCAGGGTAGGCAGTGGTGGGTTTTGCTAATAGGATGGGTGCTGCTTTTGACCAGGTGGTCAGAAGATTCCACCCTAGGAAACCACCTGGGTTGTCTAATGGGAAAGAAACCTATGCGGTCTATCCAGGATGTCCCTGATCTCATCTGCATCCACAAACCAAAATTGTTTAACCTTCATCATCATATCCTCTCACGACCGGCACTCAGACTGAATGAGCACTTACACTAACTGATTGTGCTGTAATATTAATGTGAGCATTGACAGTATTGATTAGTGGTTGTGCTGTTGATTGCTCCATGTGTTTTGTACTTCCATTACAGCTGCCTAGTATATAGGTCTTAAGATGTTCCCAAGATAAATTGGTATGTCTTAATTTAAAATCTTGGTTGTAAACACCGAAGCATTGGAGCATACGCATGCAAAAGCCAAACAAAACACATTTATTACAGCACAGAGAGTCATTTATACTGTAGGTATATAAATCCTACTCAATAAATTGGAATAAAACTTGTATATCGCTAAAATTTTTCACTTATACAATTAAGTATGTTTGTGAACACCACCAGAATTGTATTGAGAGTACTAAATGTGACAGATCCCACTCCTTCACCATTAGACCAGTCAGCGCCTGTTGGAGTTCATTAATAGAGGCATATTAGAGATACTGGGCTAGTGGTCTATTGCCCTGGTAATTCCAGAATTAGCCAAACCCAGCCCTATGTCATTGCTATTATGTTCTGCTGGGTTGAAAATACATTTGCAGAATGTGATTGGCAGACAGAGCCTCCTACAGATCACTGTGATATATTTTTTAAAACAAATGATTATATTTCCCAAGTAGCACTTATTTCACCTCTTTATGAAGGTATTGGCCCCTAAGAAAAACAGTAACATGTGGAGACTAACATGTCGGATTCCATGGAATGAATCGCGCTGAAGTGGCTTGCACTTCCGCCGGTCCCCGAACTAGGAGAGCAGTAGCTGTGCAGAGTTTGTTATTTTCGGAAGGCCTTGAACCCGGAGAATCAGTTCATCGCACAGAAAAAGCATTATGGACTTTGGCATCGACAGAAATGTGTGTGTGTGTGTTCTAGTGAACAACTGTGGGATGTCTAGTCTTTGAAAAACAAACTATCCGGCTACTTTAGCTTTACTAGGTGGTTCCTTGGCTGCAGGATCGTGTCGACTCCCTCTGCAGTGCGGAGGGCGTGTTCATTCTCTCCTGGAGTCTCGCTCGGTTGTATTATTCCCTGTGAGCTGGTTCAAACTTGACTTCTAGGGAAACAGGAAGCAGAGGAATGCAGTGAAATAAGATTTTATAGTGGTTAAGAAACTGGATGTGTAAGCAGGAGAAAAGTAAAGTTTCCTGCCCTGGGGGGAAGGAGGGTAGGTCAACGAGATGTCAATTCTGAATTTCTAAAAAAACCATCAGTGTGGGAGCTGATATGCACAGAAGTTCCTCTGAAGCAAATAATCACGCAACAATAACAATAACGTATCTACGATATCAATATATCTATAGACATGTAAAGTCTAATTTACAGACAATGTTGTATTTGTTGTTACTGTGATGGATGCATTCTTGTACTGTACCCTACATTGTGTAATTAAAAAAAAAAAACAATGCAGACTAGATAGACATCAGGAACTATCAGAAATCAGCTTCATAGGATACAGTGGATATTGCACTATGTAATAAATCCCTGTGTGCTGTGAACAAGAAAATTACTGAACTTTCAAAATGGGACAGAACAGACTTAGTACCTCTGAAACATGCAGACTGATTATTTAGGTAAAGGCCTCGCAAACAGTATTGAGATGTATTCAGAGAAAGTCAGATTATACATCAATATGTGAATATGGTATTCATTTATTCCCAGAACACGGGACCGACTGGTAATCGACAAAGTGCTTCCCTGACAGATACTATCTCCGGGAAAAAAACACCAGGCAGACAGAGATGCTCTTCAGCTTGATCTTTGATACTTTCAAGGAAAAGGAAGCTTGGAGGGGTCACATGGAGAGGTCAGCCTCAGCTGGGGAAGACGAAAATGACCATCAGTCTCAGGGCTGGAAGAATATAGTGGCGTTACCTCACAAAATGTAATTTTTAAATGATAAATTAAGCAAGAGTCCTACCAGTTCACTAATGTAACTGTCTCCCTGTCTGTGCATGTGTAGAAACAGAACTGTGTTTATGAGTGAAAATTCCTTGTTGCAAAAAATCAGCTGAAAATGAATCCAAAGCTACTCAGCTGCATCATTTTGAAATTTAGATCAAAGCACCCCAACTGTCATGTGAAGCTGATGGTGCTCTCCATGAATTGCAGCCAATATGGAGGAGAGGCGTCTTCCCGGCCTGCATCCCTCTGGGGTAGCAGATGGTCGGAGCTGTTGGTCACTCTGGAGCACGGTAGGCTAGTGGTCAGGAGTTCGTGACTTCATCAGCTGGCAACCGAAACAGGAGAACGAGCAAAGAATAATAGGTCTTTGGCCGGTCTGGAGTGAGAATTCAGAGACGTCTCCAGTTGGCGTTCCAGATGGCACCCGACGAGAGCTTCGGTGATCCCGCTTCCTGTCCAGCTACCCCTAGCACTTCAAGCCGCCTCGCACGAATCCGCTCGAATGCCACCACACATTCAGGAGACAATACCGCTAACAGTGAGTGGGCTCCCGGCATGATGACGTTGTGTGTGTCACAGGACTTCGTCGTGCCGCACGCCGACACGATTGCGCAATGGGCCATCTGATAGAGCTTGATGCGCCCCCCCCATCGCCTTGCAACCCCTACCCTGTCATCCATTTAAGACCTGAAGCTCTGATTCTCACTTGCCCTGGAGGTAACATTGCGTCTCAGAAGGGATGGGGCTTGACATACTCACGCTGAGCCTTGAAGACTTCAACAGGAAGTGCACCCGCCGCGATTTTTGCCACATGTGGCTGATACCCACTTCCTGGAAGGCACAGATGTGACATGAATTGAGCCAGTGCAGAGTGTGTGTGTGGAGGTGCACCTCACTATTAATACACATAAGTTATTTACGTGTTTTTTCCATGCCGCCGGTGGTGGTAGGGGGTTGTGGGGAGAGTTTGACAGGTAGCCGGCTATTGGAGAGCCGGCGTCTCGCTGCAGCAAACACAGCCAGCTCATCTTGTGGTTGTGTTTTGTCTAGACAGAGCGGCTGGATGTCACAGAGCGCCTGGGAGCCGTGTCAGGCTGACCTGCTGGGGGAGCAGAGCGAGTGGCATCGTCTGGCCACCACGGGCGAAATGTGCCGCTCTGTCTGGTAAGCCGCAGACAGAAGCACCTCAACGTCGTGCTGCAGCGGTCGATATGAAAGGGCACCTCAGCTCATTTGCTCATAACAAAACCAGATTTGGACACAATACACCTTCTGGAGGTTTCGGTGTTTCTGTTCTCTTTATTAGGGAAAGAAACTCACAGCTGAACTACTATGGGCCCTAACTGACCATAGCCCAATGTATGCTTTTTGTAGTCTGAACACATTAGTGTGATTCTTGAAGAGCTGCTTACATATTCAGATCAATAATCCACCACCTTGTTTGGAGGCATGTGGTAAGTGGTTCATGCTTAATGTTTAACCAAATCATATATGTATACTGTGATTTATATCCATTCAAAAGTGTATTTACATTTGAATGGCATTTTAAGTTCAATTACACAAGCACTTATATATGACACATATGAAATTAATATGAAAATAGTCACAACTGCAAAGCTAGATAGAAGCATCACCAGCCATCACACTCACGGGTGATAATTGTGTCTTTTGTACTCCACAAGGTCAACTGTTTATTTGTCTGTGCCGAAGAAGCTTTGCACATAACGAGAGTCAGGCGGAAGAGAGAGCGAGAGAGAGATTAGAAAATGTTCCCAGTTCGGAATTTGGTTACGAAACTGCAGCCTGGCTTTGGGTCGTGACTGCAGACTGTTCTGTAAAGCGGGGCGGACTGGCCAAGCCGCATGGTGCCGTGCTGCGGGCGGGGCTCCGGCATGACGAGCCAAAACAAAAATAACAGCGAGAAACGCCGGAGCGGGAAGAGAAATATGAGGAGGATTCCGAGCAGGTTCGACGACGCAAACCTTTCTGGGGAAACCCGCATCTAGGGCTAGCGCCGTGTCTGCGAAACCACGAGCAGGGGAATATCTGGCAGGGCGCAGAGCTGTCAGCGGGCTGGGCTAAGAACCCCCACCCCAGCAGTGGCAGTCAGGTTTCGCGGCGTGGAGGACCAGTGAAGAGGAATGCTTAATTTCGCGCATGCGGTCTCAGCGTGTCCTGGCATCAGCGTAGACGCGATAGGGGTTACCGCTTGGATGGACCGGGCATTTTTAGGCCAATGTACCTGGTTTTTGCTCCCTGTATTCCGTGCTCCATGGGCTTAGATTCTGACTGGCACCTATCCGTGACAGGGAGAGAGCGTTCCGGTCCGCATGAAGTCGGCTCACCCCTGTATGAACGCAGACACCTACCACAGTGAAGAAAGTTCTGATCCTTTATCTTTAGCTCCTCTATATGGCTCTCTGGGTCACATGCCAGGGTATATCTATGCAGGCTTCCAAAAAGACATGGCAGGTCATCTCAAGCAGAACCGTATCAGGACAGAATTTCTCCTTACAGAGGATCTAATGGTAGAGGTGGGATTCTGCAGAATTCCTGTTCAGGAAATACCCTAGTGTGTATCCCCAGAAATAGATTCACTCTTCATTTACCCTTTTGAGTGAAGAGAACAGAACTGAATAAAACTTTAATATTAGCAAATACAAATGGCCGACAGCCCTTAATCTGGCCCTTTAGACAATCTGTTGTTCGGCTACAACAGCAAATCACAAATGGTGGCCCATGGAAAAACCCACTGTGGTGAGTCATTTTCTGTTATGGTAAATCATGATCTCTCAGGGGAGATTCTAGTTTATGGTGCACCACTTAATGGTCTTTTTACAAACCATGGTCAAATTTGATTGGATATAACCCCTTACAAACCATGGCATAGGCAGCGTAATGGACCGATAATGCATGACAAGATCTCCTGTTCTACAAATGTGGAAGATGCCCTTGCCTTTCCAGAATGGCTCTGAGACCCAGTTGCAGTTAATTCATGCAAAGTGAGTGCTTAAACAATGGGCATGAGGCCCTGTTTCCACAGAGAGCAGAGTAGCTGGCTTTCAGTCTGATCACTCCTGTGATCGTTCGGGGACCATCTCTAAAGGACGACTTTATTATTGTCAATAAACAGGCTTCGCAGCTCACAGCTTTTGCCGTTTGGGTGATTCCAGCAGTGAATTAAGGCGTTTACCAAACGACCCTTCAATAACAGTCATAAATCCCGCTCAAGCAGCAAATGTAATTTTAAGTCCAGTGGTTATGATATGCATCGCTTGGAAATGGTTGCGATTATAATTACAATTTTATGGAAAAAGCGACTGCAGGACAAAGGCTATAGGTCTGATGTATGTAACTCACAATTACCTCTGAAGGACTTGATATGACCTTATAGTACGTAGGTAAGTAGGCATATTTTATTGGCCCCTGGGGGAGATTGCAGCAGGTCTGGGAACATACAGAAGGTTTAACAAGAGTAACACAGTAAGTGTGGCAATAAATACAGTGCAATGAAATACAAAATATATACCTCAATATCCAAAATGAGTTATTGGAACAATGTTATTTTGTTAGTAAAGACACTCTGAAGTTTACAGAGAAGTGGATAGAATCTAGCTACAGCAAATTTGAATGGAATTACTTTCATTTATCAACCAAAATGACTTTTGACAATCATCTCAGCTCTCGTCCTGCTCTCGATACTTTCCTAATCACAGCTCCTGTCCACTCCAACTCCAACCAAAATTCCAGCAGCATTCCACCCATACGTGAGAACCAAATATAGAAAGACAGAACAAGCTCTTTTTGCATGAACAAAATATAAAATGAGGCGGTATTGGAGGCGGCTGGTTCTGAAGTAGCCCCATAAAAGTTTCTACATGTACTGTGGTACTTTCAGCCACTAGAACAAAGGTCCTTGCAGGAAGCCCAATGATGGGATCATTGTTATTTATAATGGTGGTGAGTTTTACCCTCATCCTATCTTTTGCTACCACCTTCAGTGTGCCTTAGAGCAGGGCTCTCCAACTCCGGTCCTCACTGTATCATGTACTGCTAATTAGCCCTGATGCACAAACGGCAGGGGGTCCAGGTGGTCACTCAGCAGAGGAGAGGGCGGCTTTAGTGCCAGTCTCACAAAGGTCTTCATAATGCCTGAAGTAGTGAGCTTCTGGCCCGAAACCTGACATGTCACTGAAGCGTGCCTTCTCACGGACCACACCGGATGTCGTCAACTGCCATAAACTGCCGATGGAGTTAGGCAGAGGGTGAAGTGGTGGCTGATTTTACAGCTTCGCCGGACTGGATACTTGATGCTGTACGGTGACTTTTACTCTTAGAGATACAAACGACCTTAATGAAGTAGAAGCTTCACTGGCTAAAGAGGCATTTCTGAGGAACGGCTGCCTTGTCTTCAGATCCTTCTTGGCAATTTGGATTTTTCTGTGCATATTGCAGGCAGTCCTTCAGTTAAGAATGTCCCATGTTCAGACAACTTGCACTTATGAACAGACTGTCATGAAGTCTATTGTATTAAAAATTCAGGTCATAATTCAGGTATAATGACGAAAACACACACTACTTTGTGACTCTCGTGAAAACATAGAGTACCTTTGTAACGTTCAGCTCCGTTCCATCCACCCGTGTACCACGCCCCCCTCATTACCTGGTGTTTTTGCCCAATTGTGTTC
>JAODKF010000046.1:31874921-31904102 GCA_026779585.1 Mormyrus proboscirostris
GGGGTCTGACACCCCCCACTAATCCATGAGACCCCCTGAAAGCCTCAAAAGCAAAATTTTAAGGGGGTCTCAAGATCGGTATTGGGCAGCAATAGGGAGATGGGGACCACCACCTCCCCCCCAATATTGACGGGTATTTCGCACACTGGGCAGGAGACAGTTCACCAGTTACCTGTAGATATAGGGGATGAATAGGGCAGTTTTAGCCAGGACATCGGGGTACCACCCCTACTCTTTCAAAAGATACCTTTGATAACCTCAAAGTCAGGGCCTCTGTTTTCTGTCTGAGCCAACAGATGGAACTATTTTTGCAGCACAATGCCCCGTCCGCGTATTAATACTCACCACGAGATTATGGGGAAACACAAGCCTTTCTCGGGTTAAGGAAGTGAATGGGTGATTTTAGCTTTCCACTGACATCTTCCTAGGTCGTTTACTTGCACTTCCTTGTGGTCCTCCTGCTTCTTGTTATACTTACGATTCCTATCTCTGCTTCTTTTAATTCACCAGGATCAGAGGATGGGGATGATGAAAAAGATTAGTTTGCCATAGTAAGTCTCATCATCCCTCACAGTCTTCCCGCTCAAACCTTGCATTACTTTGATATTCACACTTTTAAAGTCTTGTTGTTCCCCGAGGTACTTTTACCACCCTCTGCAAAGCCACCTTCCCCAGCCAATTAAAAGAATCTCATTGCAGGTTTTGACATACTTTTGTAAAGAGAAAAAAGTAAATTAATTGTCATATATGGTTGTGGAGAGGTTTCATGGTTCCTTCTGTTTTTGGAAGGCCATCTGATGCAATTCTGGCACATCCGCCCTCTGGCTTTGTGTATTATATACAAATGGGACGGATCATAAAGGGAGCTGCTTTGCGTTCTGCAATTGTTGTATCATAATGACTGGAAGAACTTCTTGGAAGAGATTTCGCTATGTTTAAACACAGGATACCCGGCTGTCCTGGTTTTGTGCAGGTGATTAACGTTGCTTCTTTTCTTCTACTTCTTAAACTATGATTTTTCAGAGGCACAGCAAAAGCCAGCCCAGGGGTGGCCATCTTGTGATGCCTCTTTCAATCCGGTCCTGCCCAATAGCCCAATCAACCACAGGTCCTGGAGATCCTACTGGCTCAGGTTCAGGCCAAAACTCCTCAGGAGAATTGAGAAACGACAGTTCTGCCGATCCCTCACTGTCTTTGTATTTAATGGGCACCATCTTTCTTTCATTTTATAGCCTCTCTGATGACCTGCTCCATCTTCTGATTAGCTGTCCCCAAAGCCTAACTCTGGGCTAGCCACCACTCATTGCTGCAGGCCAAAGCATATGCAGGCTTTTTGCCAGACCGACTTTGTTAGCTATGAAATGGGCAGTTTCTCTACAGGAGTAATTCATTTAAAGCTAATCAGCATAAATTCATATTCAAATAACAATTTTCAGTATGAAATGTATGGGGACCCAAAGCCTGTATATAGCACCGCCTGCAGGAAAGAGCTGAGAAGGATTAGGAATCAGGAAATGTAACTTTGTGATTAAAAAGAAGACGCATTAATCAGTGGTGGTATGTGGCTGTAATTCCTCACTTGTAGTGGTGCTGGGACATGTTAACCCTTCACCACCTGTGAATTTCTGCTTCAATTTCTTTCATGTTCTGTAATCAAGAATAGAATGGCAGGTTGAGGCTGAACTGTATTTAGACGTATTACATTTTTAAGTTGGGTTTTCAAGTATGTATGAATGTTCGTGAGGGTCAGTGTAAAAAAAAAAAAAAAAGAAAACTGGGGGGCTGGGAAAATGCTGCATGAGAGTGTATATCACCTTACTGTTTGCTTAAGGAATATATCAAATGCAAAGATCCCTGTAAATAACACACTGAAGCTGTTGTTTGAGGTTCACCTAGCAAGTTCTAAGCAAGTTCTCGCTTCCAGAAGTGCTTCAAGGGAACACAGAATGTACATCGAGAGAAGCAATCTTGTGCATTGTTTTTTTTTTCCCTGAGCCTTTATATTTGCTGTTATAATACTGCTGTTAATTTGACAAGTCTGCCTATGGATTTTGTTTTTGTCCCTCACATCCTTTGTAAACTCTTGCCCCTGAAGTGTGGGGATAATTCCTGGGTGGTGGCTCTGTCTGGTATGCTGGACCTACCATGTTCAATATCATTTGCATCAGGTGTCTTCCTCGAACTAATATCTTGTTAAACAGTAATTGGACCCCCCCCCCCCTTGATCCTGTCTGCATCCTTTATGTACTCAGTTGCAGCCCCTTGATTCGCTCTTGCAGAGGTACCTAATAAACTAGCCGCTGAGTTTATTTACCAGATGTATTTTTGTTAAGATAAATTAAGTCCAGGTGTTATTCTTACAGCTCTTAATTCCTTAAACTGAACTGCTTTGTCATGTTAACTAGTGTTCTCTTAATCAAACATCAAATGCCTTCTAATGGTACAAAAGCATTGTGAACAGCAGCAGTCTGCTATGGGCCGAAAGACAGTCCAATACTCCCTGAGCTGCCATTTCTCAGGTCCCGTGAAGTGTAGTGAAATGTCTGCCATTGAGTACAGGTTATGGTTCCATAAGCCCATTTGTAGATGGATTCATGGCTACAGGTACATGGTATTACAATACCTGATATGATTTGAGTAAAGTGACTCCTGTGGCCAGTGAATGTTCCTTAGTTCCAAATTTTAATACTGCCTTCCCACTACCAAAGGAAAATCACCTTTGGAGAATCGCGTCAAAGCAGAATTATCCTGAGGAGCCAAAGTATGAGCAGCAATTGCCCATGCAGTCATATGTCGCATGAAAACTGTAGTTAACCGCAGAGCCTCCTACAGGTATCCATAGCAGAAGATCCCTGGGATGAGATTGATGTAGATATGAACTTAGGCTGATGTGAGCATCAGGTCAATGAGGTGTTTGGTATGGTATCAATGCATCTAACCACTAGGCTGACGAATGAATTATGCTGACACTTTCATTACAGTAAAATCCCGTTATAGTGGACTTGCTTATAACAGAATATCATCTATAACGGATGAGGTCCACTGGTCTGGGCCACGCGCCTTTATGAACATGCAGATAAAGCATTGGATATAGCGGACTCTCATAAAACGGAATTTCGTTTGTAACGGACAAACAATTTGGTCCCCTGGGCCGCTTTTAGCTGTACTTTTTGTTCAGCTGTAACAGATATGCAGGCTCCGCCTACAAGGCGCGTGGCGTGCCGGTGATATCCAGCGCAGATACGTAGTCGGGATTATTAATAGTCACTCATTTGGTCAGGTAAAGTTGGATTACTACATGTACAATATAATAATCTACACCACAAGTGTGTCTGCTGGGGTGTGGCATGAGTAAATGGTGTCCTGTAGTTGTGTTCTGGCCATATGTGGTCTCTGGATATAACGCAGTTTTGTCTCTTGAAGTCTGTTTTAAGTGGATTTTTACTGTACTCTGCAGTGCTACAATAGACTTACAAGATAATCGGAATAGTAATATTGAACCCATCCCACACTGCAGGGTCATTTTTTGAGTGACCTATGTCAATTTATGACTAGGAATGACCACATTAAGTTGGAATAAGAGCCAGCATTCACCTGGTTTTCCTCAGTTTAGAGGGAAGTCTGGAAAGGTCATTGAAAGATCACTCTGTTCAGGGTGGAGAACCTGTTTATTGTGTAGAATAGGCTTATGGGGAGGATGTGATGGAGGTTCCATATCGCATCCACATCCTTTGCAATCACATTCTGACCTCCAGTCATTTGCTAGGTTGGGTGAGGATTGTATTGATGGCTGTCTGTGCACCACGTGGAACAGCAGAGGAAACGCTGTACTTAAGGGGCTGGGTGCCAGTGTGTGTCTCTCCCATATAGTACCGTCTCAGTCAAAGCTTTCATTTAATTTCACTTCTGTTCATGAATAAAATCTTTGATGTGTGAGTAGTTCATGTGCAAGACTGAAAAATATCAAATTCTAATGGTATGACTTTTACAAAACAATCGGTAGTGCCTGCATTTTAAGTAAAACACATTCCTGTGAAGTCACTAAATAGGTTTAACCGTTGAGAGCAAAAAGTATATCTTACCAAACTGCAGAAAAAAAAATGTCCAACTTTATAGTGTTTGATCTTTAGATTTAATAATAGCCCAAGATTTCACCTAATGAATGACAGGCAGAGAACTACTTTTGCTGACTGTATTGATCTGAGCGCATAGATTCATCGTGTTTAAGACGACGACACTGTGGCAATGCACTCCCTCACAGCCTCAGCCAGCTGGGAAGCAGCTCTCTGAGTCGAACATTGATAAATAACCATTTGTATCATCTACAGTTAAACGGTAGAAAAATATTTGTAAATACTGCAAGCCACAATGACATTTGAAAACATTTGCACACGATGTTACAGTACAGCTCCCTCAACACAATGGTCAGACTGAGCTTCAGTGGCCTGAAATCAAGGTACTGAGAGTGAGCTGAAGGTCCATCGCAGCAAACTGATGTTAACATCGGAGTTTATGTTTCCACAAAGAAACCGGAGAGGAAGTTCGGCTAAAAAGGCGTATAAAACATCTATAAAAAGCACGGTGTGGTGTGCGTCTCTGGAGCAGAGAGCAGTGTCACTGTCCAGACCTTTGATAACCACGCTCTCTCTCTCTGCTCGTCTTCCATCTTCCACCCGCATCGGACAGTCACTCCTTTTTTGAGTCCCTCAGTCTCTTCATCAGGGCCAATGGAATGAAAAAGAAGACAGAGGCAACAATGTAGCAAGTCTGGGCTCCAGCCAACCAGTACACTGTTAAAAAAAAAAAAAAAAAAAACGCTTTGTTTTTCAGATCCCAACTTCAGACATAACAATCACTTGGAACAATTCACATACTGCACTGTTTAGGCTGACTAACATAATATGTAGCCTCTTGAACTAGCATTTATAGTTTATTTAGCCATTAAGGTTGATGTTATTCTTGATATTAACTTAATAGCAATAAATGCATTAGTAGGACAATGTGAATCCTGACAAACGGCAGGACAGCGCCACCCACCAGGGACACACTGCTCGCTTTTTAAATGGGGCTGAGCCTCAGGGGAGGAGAGGCACTGACCTGAGGATGCCACCACAGGTCCGAGAGCCCGTGCCAAGGCCCCGAGGCTGCGCAGGATCCCCATCACCGTGCCCTTCTGACCCACCGAACCTGAGGATGGGTAATTTCACAGGCTGCTAAAATCCGACAGACGTGCAAAAAGAAGAGAATGGTCTCTCACACACTTCTATAAACTTAAGGTGTCCGCTCACCGTGCTCGGAGACGAGAGTTGTCAGGCAAGGCACGACGACAGCAGCAGCTGCGAAGTAACACAGAATAACCAGGGGGCAAGAGTGAACTTCTCAGGCGTGAACAATACCGGAGAATTAAAACACAGAAGTTTCTTTCACTCTTCATACCGGCTTGTTTACAGGATTCTGTCTCCAAAACAATAGTTTTCAATTCTTTCCAAAGATTTTCAATTGCCAGTTTAAATTTTTTTTCCTCAGTCATTCTTTCATGATTTTTGGTGTGTGCTTTGGATGGTCGTCCTGCTGGAGCACCCATGATCATAGACCCAAACCTAGTTTTCTGACAATAGGGTAACACAGTTCTCTCTAAAATTCACTCTCATTTCAGTTTAGTTTAATATATTCAAGGCCTCCAGCATCAGAGGCATCAAAGCAGCCCCACAGTATTACAGATCCTTCACCATATTCATCTGGAGGTAGGGCATTCTTCACCTCATAAGCTTCAACCCGTTTCCTCTAAACAAGTCGCTAATCTTCATTGCCAAACAGCTCTACTTTTCTGCAGACATTTTCCCAGAAGGGTTGTGGTTTCTCTAGGCTTCAGCAAAGATCAGTCATGCCTTTTAATGTTTCTCTTTCAGCTGTAGTGTCCCCCTTGGCCTTGGCCAAGAATACCAACTAAACCAAGAAGGGTTATGTGTGGTACGAGTTGAATGTCCATCAGTGCAGATCGCTCCAGTTCAGCCTTAAGCTCTGTGGATGTTTTATTTAGTGTTTTTTTCCACAGTTTGCGCCAACCTTAGAAGACTTCCCTGATCGATTTTCCTTTTCCCACCACATTCCAGAAGGTTCTCGGCAAACTTCTGAATAAACACTGCACACTGCTGGAAAATGCCAAGTCTTTCGAGATGGCCTTGCACCCTTTAGAAGTCCTTTGCTTGGTGATAATAGCATTTCTGATGCTCCCAGATAACTAAAAGTGGCCATTTTAAGCATTAAAGGCATCTTTCCTTGGGCAATTCAACTGAAAATATGTCACAGGTGAGTTTTATTTCACTACCGTGACAATCTAGTTCTATTTTTTAAAAGGATTTGGATTTTTCCAAAGTATTGTGTCATTTTTATAGTTTTTCCTCCCATGCATTTAAAAATTCTTATCCTTTGCTGTTCTGTATCAAATCAAGTTACCGTTTCACTAAACATTTTAGGAGGTATTGTAAATGCTGACCGTGAAATTCAGGTGCCAATAATGTTGACTAGAACTGTATAAAAGCTGAAGAAACATGCCTGAAGGTTAAGTGTGAGGACAGCCTTCCTGCCCGCGTTCGGGAAGCTTACCAAATGAGTACAGCAACAAGCCTGCATACAGCATAAACATGTTCCAAGCCAGGCCAATGAGTACGAAGGCTGGGATGAGTAACAGGACTGCCTGAAAAAACGGGAGAGACAAGTACATTCTGCTGTAAGAAAAAAAAAAAAAACTGCACGTTTGCCCAACTGTCGGAATAAAGTATTATTTTTAGGCAAGTAATCTAGGTGGTCTGGTTTATGTAGCGTGAAACCAAGTGTTTACCCTTTGGACGGTCTTGATCTGGTGCCCAGGTTTAATCCTGCGAGCATAACCCCCTTGGATTGTTGCCATGGTGATTCCAATGAAGAAAAACATCTTTCCCTGTTGCATGCTGGGAGACAGGAAGGAGGTTTCTGAGACAATGCCGACTATGACGACGTTTATAGGCACAGCGTCAGAGCAGTGCGGCCTAGCGTTTAGGATGAGGAGCTGCTCCTCTTTGGCGTGGTTCTTACCCAGTGAAGTGGAAGCGGTGGTGAGTGAGGAAGCTCAGTGTATACTCCAATCCGGAGAAGAGAAAGAGATATGTGAAGTAGACCCAGCCAAGCACCCTGAGGTTCTGCATGTCTTTGTTCCACCAGTGAGAAGGAAAAAAAAAACATTAAACTCAACCAAATTGGTCACCATCTTTGTAGGTACTCAGTAAAGCTATTACAGTATAAAAGCTGATTATTGTGATTTTTACATATGATTCTGATTACATCAGCTGTGAATTCTCCCCATTATCACTATGAAATTAACAGAATGCTTATTGATTTTAACATTTGGTAATATATGACTTGGATCAAGGTTTTTTTTTTTTTTTTAAAAATATCAGAGGATGAAAAAAATGTGTAAAATATGGATCTGTGCTAGAGAGTATACTGAAAAAAATCTAACATGCTTGTCCCATATATAGTCATAAGGTAACCAGCTAACTAGGTTATAAGAAAAGTGACGTTCTCAGTGCTCACTCTCTTTGGTGGGTGGATCCGCCCTCCGAGTGACCGCAGAGAAGTGGAACAGGTTCACTGGGTTGAGAAGATCTGCACTCTTCTGGAGGCCTGAGGATACAGTGGCCTAAGACAGAAAGGACGGGAGGGTCAGCACCGGTATGTTCTACCTGCATGCAGCCCTTAAACAACCTCAGACGGCTCTGTGTCAAAATTCGGACCAGCCGAGGCAAGTCCAAGCTCCTGTTCTGAAGGTCTAAGACTAAGCCAGCATCACTTATGGCATGTTCACCCACTGTCAATCCCTTGATTGTTCTCCTGACGCAACTATAGACTACTATTACTTGTCAGAACGTGCCATCAGCCAGGCAGATCACAGACATCACAAAGTGTGTGTCACTCAGCTCAGACTCAAAACTGTCGGGGGAAATGCACAGGAATAAAGCTGATTTATGAAGCTGACTTTTAGTTTTCCATTTACCGCTGTAGATTACATGGCACTGAATGAAAAATAGATATCTATGAAAAACATACTTAAATGGAAACTTGAACGGGGGATCTTAGGTCAAGGTTTATTCAACATAACAGCCAAATTCAAAATTAGTTATAAAGTCCTCAGCTAAATCCTGAACTAAAATCCTTTCTGAAGCCTAAAAGCTCATGTCTGTTATATCTGTGCCGAAGTCCGTTAGAACCTCAGAGACACGTGACTGTGAATCTAAGTCCGTTAGAACCTCAGAGACAGGTGACCGTGAATCTAAGTCCGTTAGAACCTCAGAGACAGGTGTCCGTGAATCTAAGTCCGTTAGAACCTCAGAGACAGGTGACTGTGAATCAAGCGGTAATACAATGCTGACTTATGGGAACTTAAGGGGCGGGGGGACATGGGGGTGGGAAGGGAGACATGTGGCCATCACCTTGTTCTCCTTCTGAAGAGTCTCAGGAAGCATAGTGAAGATGAAGAGCAGGTCCGCCGTGGAGAAGCCCAGGGCCAACAAAGCTGGAACCAGGTAGAAGGTCTCCTCTCTGCTGGCTCTGGATGCGAAGTAGGCGCCGATCATGGGGCCCAGGGTGAAGCCCAGGGAGAAGGCCACGCCTATCATCGCCTGACAGAGACAGCCATTTTACCACAAATAAGCATGAACACACTGTACTTGTTACAAGAGAAAAAGAAGGTGATTCACAACAAAACAGGTGCTACTGAAAGGAGTCTCAGAATGAGGCATGTAATGGTTTTGCATGAATCACCTAGAAGATTAATACTACAAAAGCTCTTAGTTTTATTACATTTGTTCATATTGAAAACAAAAATGCTAATGCTAAGGAACCCCAGAGCTGTGGGCAAATATTACAAACAAAAAATGTACGTCTGATAGCTTGTGGGTTTTTGAGCGGATGCCAGAGCCTGTGCATTTCTTAATTATAAAGGCAAAAGTTCATTACAAATTATTTATTCATACAGTAAATGGCTGGTACAGCAGTTAAGCCTAGCTGTCACCTACCATGCCCCTTCCTCGAGCCTTAGGGCAAGCGAGGTCAGCGACCACAGCGGTGCAGAGACTGACGTTTCCCTTGCAGACACCTCCCACCACGCGGGACAGCAGAAACAGGGTAAAGCTCTGGGAGAATCCCCAGAGGGCGTAGGAAGCCGTCAGCCCCACCTGAAGGACAATCAGACGTCATCAGCCATGTGTCTCAACAACAAAACGTGCTGAACAGAGTCACCAGGCAGCTTTGTCACTTAAGGGAGGAAATAAATGGCCCCATTTAAATTTCCAGAACAGATCCCGCTGTCCTACTCTGGATCTGACAGACTGAACAAAAATATCTAGGTTGTACAAATCAATGTAGGGTATAAAAGTATAAAATCCAAGTATACAGACAGATTTCACCACCATATTATAAATAAAAGGTCAAAATATACAAATTTCACATGAAAATAATTTTTGGTAAAAGTAATTATTATATGAGTTTCTTGCAGTTAATATTAGGTAAGAAATCCTAGCTGGAAATACAATAATAAAAAAATTTAATGCATTCTTTTTTTGAATGTCTAAAGTTTTACAAGCTCACTTCTGTAAACAAAAATCCAGCGAGATACTCTCCTAATGACTGTTTACTAGGACCAAAGGGTTGGTTTACTTCGACCAAAAGGTTGATTACATTTATGGGTGATTCCCATGCATCCTTAAAATCTCATTTTGGCATACATAGGAGAAAAGGAAACAGACTGGTACAGACAGGTTTTTTAAACTTTGACCGAAGAGCTTCAATTATATACAAGAGATACAACAGATGCTACGTATTAAACACTGGTGGCCAACCGTGGTCAACATCAGCAGTGGTCTCCTCCCATAGTAATCTGATGCTGCACCAGTGAGGGGTGAGGACAGGAACTGCAGCAAAGAGAAGACCGATCCAATCAGGCCTGAGTAGTAGAACACAGAGAGAACAATGTATTACTTTCAGATTGGACCAGGTCAATTTAAAGTGACAAAAAATTAACTGTGATAAACAGCGGTGGAACAGAATATTTATGAAATTCAATTCTCCACATTTTCTTCACAACAAAAGTCCCACTGAATGAGGGGTAACAACACAGCACCATATGCATTCCAGCCCTCCTCTATATGTGTAACACTATAGACTTACACGTCACACTAAATCTCTACACACAAGACAACCTGAAACCATTATGTAACAGGCTGACTTCCAGAATCCAAAAGTAGATCACTCAAGTTAGTAAATGAAAGCCATCTGGGACTGGATTTGGGTGACCCCTTTTACACATAATTAATGCAAAAAAATTGAAATACTCTGCCAATATCTGAGAAACCTTCTGGGCAGCTAAAAGACAGATAGGATCACGTTTATTTGTCAGTGCTTACCTCCAAAAAGCACGCCATTATATTTAGTTCCAACAGGAGCACCAATAGCTTCTCTAAACCAGTTCACTAGGCTCTGGAGCCAGTGATACACACTGTCCTGTAGGGTGCAAAAAAAGATCCAAATGGAGCAGGGACTTCAATCAATGAACAGAGCAAACAGAAAATATTCACTCCAATGGTAGCACTGTGTCAAGGTCCTGAAGCAAGACCCAGGAACCATTTATACGTAAAGTCAGAAAGACCTACATGGAAAAACATGAGTACCAGTTTGATGATCTGTTCATCTACATTTATGTCATGCATCTAGTGAAAACAGCCAAAGGGCACCCCGAATCCAGTGCGATGAAGTCCGGCTTCACTGTCGTCTTAGATACAGCTTCAGCAGGAAACCACGAACCGACTTCACTTACATCACTGCCCAACTGTATTTCCATCCACCAGTGGTCTGTATCTCACCCAAGCTGGGCTGCAAGCAAGGCTACAACAACTGGGTAAAACGACCCAAACTCTCACCTCCGTTCGACCATAGTGGTCAAGTATGGAGGGCAGAAGAGGCAGGATGAGGGTGAACCCCAGCAGGTCCAGAAGGAGGAGGACAAAAACGACGGTGATGACCCTGGAGGAGCTGCTTTCTGCTGTGTTCTTCATCCTAATATCTTATAGAGGAAGAAAAGTGCATTAAGTTGGGGTGATGACACTTTCCTAAGTGGAGATTCTTAATGTTAACTGGATGTTAGTCACTATTAAAACTGCAATACAGCAGCCAGCCATATATACTAAAGTGCTCATGCAGGAACATCAGACAGAATTGCAACACAAGTTTTCATAACACTGAAGCCCCCGTTTTGCATACTAAGTTTAAGTCAGTAACCTGGGTAAAACATTACTTTAATATAGAGCAAAAACACCCCAAAACACTTGATTACTCTTAATTTTTTTCCATTTTATTCCAAAATCTTGGGAGTTACATAACACAGTAAATCGAAATCCAGTAAATCACAGCACACATATTCAGTACATTTCTCTTTCGATATTTTTTCCTGGTCTGCCGTTTTATTGTGCCACATTTTACGTTAAGTCCACACTAAAAACGAAGCACCGCATTTTTCACTGGTTTGCCTACGACTGAAAAGAAGCGGCGTTAAGATACGCGCAGGGAAACACGCACACGCAGGTACGGCGGCCCCCAGCCCCGGGATGGTGCGGTGCAGCACATGCGGCCGGCTCTCGCTTTACCTTTCCACCAGCCGGAGCCTGTCTGCGCCTGAGCTTTCGCACCGCGACACGGCTTGGTGGCGAGCACCTTTCGCCATCTCCTAACCAGGAAGCGGTTTCGTGTTTCAACGGCGATGACAGGAATGCCACGCATGCGTTAAAAATATCGCTGAATTGTTAAAGACGCTCGGATAAACGGAAGTAAACGGAGGTTCAGTTCCGTAATCAGAAACAGGGATGGTTGAATTAAAAGTTAGGAGTTAATCTAACTGCGGCCGTCTGAACGAGCGAACATAAATTACTGCATCATCAGGAGGAGATATGGAGGCTGATGCCGGCGAGATGCGATCTCATTCATAGTTTTAATGCATTGCTTAGTTTTCACTTTAAGGGGGTGTAAATAAGCACTTCAGGTATTCAAGAAAGTAGGCTATGTCCGGTTTTTGTACTTATGGATACGAACCATTTACATTTTAAGTATATTCCATATTCCAGTGGTATCCAGTGGCATTTTACTGCCTGTGTGCATCTGATACTAAAATGTAATTTTCCATCTGCGCATTATTAGCACAGTAATTATAGTTTCCGCTTTGTGCTCGTCTCTTTCCTTTTAAGACCTTGGTATGTTCATATGGCGTAGTGGCGCCAATAATGGATAGTTCCCTTGCGCTTTCTACAGTTTATTTTGTTCTCTGAGGAAGTTCGTTATACCGCTCGATGTCAAACACAAACCCAACGCATTGCTGATTATCGAGGTTTAAGGATTAGGCAAGTATTTCACATCTGCGAAGTGCAGAAAAGCGGGGCTAATCATCTATGTTTTAATGCGGAGCAAATTTTATAATAGTTTTATAATGCAGAGCAAATTTGCTTGCAGATTACCTGGAATAACGTCAATGAAATTTTGACTGTAATATAAGTTATAATATTACTATCACATCCATTACAGGGTAACGGTAAGACAAAACCCAGTTCGAATCCCTTCTATCCCGGGCAATTATAAAACAACTAGTTTGCTATATTTATGATTGATTCAAGAAGTTTAGTAGCTTGTATAGCTGAAGATTTTGGGGCATTCTTAACAGCAGTTCCATCTAGTGGGAAGAAGTTGAACTACTGCAATAAAACCCATTCACACCCCAGCGGTCTGTTCCAGTGATACATTGTTACAATTTGAGTTCAATCGTGTACTGAAGTGACAGAGATGCAAAGAAGAAAATATAGATAGAAACATGGATATTTTAGTAAATAAAGTATCATCATTGTAGTTGCAATTTAACGGAATCAGTGGCCACAGTGCAATTATATATGCTGTGCATGCAGATAAACCACAACCAGCTTAGTTTGATGAAGGTATTTTACTTATACATATATAATATACAGCTCTGGAGAAAGAGACGGCAACACGAGTTTTTGTTTCACCAATTACCTAATTTATGGCCGTGCGTCTGTTTAAAACATGCATTTTTTTTGCAAACCCCAGCCTAGCTCAGCCCTGTTTCTCACTGATGAAGGGCTTCTTCCTTGCTTTATAGGTCTTCAGTCCTGCTTCTGGGATCCTGATGTACTGTTCTAGCAGTGCACTTCACACCTGCACTTAATTCCTTTTGAAGGTCACTTGATGTCACCCTCCGATTCATGAGTTAACGGTCATCTCTGGCGTTAGAAAGTCTCTTCTGCCCTCTGCCTGGCTGATTTTGGTCGTTCCCAGTGTCTCCTGCTTCACCTTATTCTTGTACTGCTGTCTTAGAAACTTTGAGCCTGGAAGCAGCCTGCCACTGTAGCCTTCTGCCAGCAGAACCACGATTGAACCAAGATTTTAAAATATAGAGTGATTTTTTTTCCCAGAGCTGCATGTACATTTATTATTAGGCTTTTATACATCATGGCTGGTCTTTGGAGTCAGAGATTACATACTACCGAATCTTTAAAACAATGCTGAATAGCACTTTCTGCATTTTTGCCTGTTAAAAAATTAAAAATAAGTTACAGTTTAGTTATTGCCTATTTGCTGCATATTGGACTGCGTAGCATAAAAATAAAGCCGTTTTAAAATTTCTTTTCTATAAGGTCTCTTGTGTAATGAGAAATGTATGTAAACATATACATTTGTTAAAATAATCTTGTATATGTGTCTGTGTGTTTCATGGAGAGAAAGATGGGATTGGCAACAAAGACAGTTTTCTCATGGGGATCAATAAAGTGTTACTGTTCTGTTCTTAAAATATCTTGGTGAAAGCAGAGAGCATTGTAGGATGACCAGAACAAATGTGAATTCCAAATTTGGAACTGGAAGACCACTACAGTGAGGCTTTCAGTGACAATGGACGACTTGGCCGCAGCGAGCGACTCGTGGACAGGAAGCATAGAATGGCCAGCTCTGAGCGGCGCAAGAGCAATGACTCAGTGCAGTGACATCCTGTGGTTAAATAACACAGGCCAGGTTGGCAGATGGACACCCAAGCAGGCACAAACACGGACGGACCCATGCGGACAAGCTGAGCTTTACTGGGGTATCACAGGCGCAGTGCCTGCTGTATGTGAAGTAAATGCGCTTGGCTTTGTTGGGAGTGATATGTCGCAGTTCAATGTCAGCTGTATGGACAGAAAAGCAGGATGAAATCTCTTTCTGACAAGAAGAAGGGGACAGTGGGTGAGGGCTAGTTGACTGATCATAATAGACAGTTCTTTCGGTGCTTGAGGGCTGGAGGGGTCTCCTCCACAGAAAATGACTAGAGAATTACCTTTATTCTGCAAGGACTTCAGAAGAAGGGTTACACTCATGCTTTAAAAGCAGTGGGAGTTTACAGAAAATTGCCTGTAACTGGGGCACTGCAAATCATTTTCGACAATGTTCAAGGTTCCAGCTCTTCTCTCAAAACAACATTTCCTTCTAATTCCCAGTGCTACACTGTTGAGATTCTCCAGCTGTCTGCACTGCTTCAGTTTTGATTAATATGGTAATTAATGGAGTTAGTCAATCAGTAAAAAACACAATGCATATGCTCACGTAGTTAGTGAGTTTGACCTTGAAATGGTGAGTTTTGGTGTAGCTTTCACTGTCATGTTTTGGATTGACCATGCAAACTGGATGGGAGCATTTACGAGGCACACTTGCATTGAGAATGTGCTGCAAAAGCAAGACAAATATTGTCATAGCTGACAAAAAAACAGCTCAAGGCCAAACACAAATTTATCATGCAGTACCACAAAACCACCACAAAGGGGCACTATTAATTTATTTTCTCTGAGGAAATCCCCAGCCGTTTCTCCTCATTCTCCAGCAGCTTCTTGTAGGTGGCTATCTCTGCATCCAGCTTCAGCTTAATATTTAGTAGCTCCTTGTAATCCTGGAGGTATTTGCTCATCTCAATCTTGGTTTCGCAGATCTGGGTCTCGAGCTGGATAATGATGTTCTGCAGATTGGATGCCTTGTCCAGGTGACTCGCGTCCATGTCATCCAGCTGCTGTTCCAGGGCTGCATTGCGGGCTCGCATTGCATCGATTTGGTTCTGGAGGTCCATGATTTGGTTGTGGAAGGTGTGGATCTCTTCCTTCATCGATTGCACCTTCTCGTCATTCTTGCCGGCGCGTTCTTTGAGTGTGTCGAACTTGCCCTTGTACCATTTCTCGGCCTCCTGCACGTTGCGTGAAGCCACCTGCTCGATCTCCGCCCGCACGTTGCGCAGGTAGCCGGCCAGGTCGGGCCGCTCCGAGTCCAGTTCTGTTGATACCTTGGAGTCCTGAATCTGTTTCTTGAGGTCGGCCACCTCCTCGTCATGCAGCGTCTTCAGGAACTCGATCTCTGCCACCAGCTCCTCCACGCGGCTCTCCAGATCAGCCTTTTCCAGGGTGGCGTTGTCCACGTCGCGACGGAACTCTTTGAGGATTCTCTCCGCTTCCTCTGACATTTCAGATCAGATCAGGGGTTAGATCATGTGCTGGAGTAATGCTCACATGAATCAGTGCTGTGGTCTCAGTTTCATTAGCACTATTCAACCAAGGGACCCTAAAACTGTGCTTTCAATCACTCCATTCTGTGCCATAACAGATGCGAAGGAGGATTTCTTTGATAAACACCTTGTTGTTTTAAGTTGGGTTTGTGCATAATGAAATGATGCTCGCCTGTGATAATGATGCTTATGTTCTACTAATTACATTAAGAGGGTAGTGTTTTTAAAATACACTTTTTGTCGATGAATGCATATTTGCATAGATTTGCTTTCAAGATTATAACTAGAGGTGGAAAATTCAGATGCAATAACTACAAATCCTAGTTGAGGATTTAGTTTCAACCAGCCAGTTGAGTACTCTGTGACTGTGACTGTTTGTACTCTGTTGGTTGAAACAAAACCTTGGTCTACTCTCTGGACCTGAACTTTCCACCCCTGATTATAACTTGCTTTATGTTGCCTCTGATATAAATGCACGTTTCTGGTGGTTTACCTTTGAGGGCCAGCTCCTCCTCAAGCTTCAGCCTCCACATCTCCACCTCCTCCGCATAGTAGCCCCTTTCGATATCTGCCGCCCCCTTTTCGCTGGTCAGGGTCTCAATCTGGGCTCTCATCTCACTGAACTTGTGGTCGTACTCTTGGCCGATGCCGGTGGGCCGCCCCTTCTGCTGGCCCCGCAGGGTGGCCAGAGTGGCGCGCAGAGAAGCATTCCGCTGCTCCAATACTTGCACCTTCTCGATGTAGCCAGCGAAGCGAACGTTCAGCTCCTGCATCGTCTCCTTCTCGTTGGTGCCTTGCCAGTGAATCCCGGTGCCCAGCTCGACAGCACCTCCCGGACTGCCTGGGCGACCACGGGTGAACGAGGATGCCCTGCAGCGGGCGGGTGAGGGGTTCTGCACACGCACCCTGCTGGTGCCACCCCCCGTCAGGCTCAGCCGTGTGTGGGTGGTTCTCATGGTGCCGTGGAAATGTCTTGGTTAAGAGGTATTTGGTGGAAGAGAAGGATGTGATGGTAAGATATGTAGCCTTCCTGTGCTCCCTGCCTGGCAGTCCGAGATGGGTGTCCCTGGAAATCGCTGCTGGCTCTTTATACTGGCAGCAAGGAATGTCTCACTCGTCCTCAAAAGTCTACCAGGTTTCAGACATCTGTTAAATTTGAAATGTGACAGAATGACTAGTATGACTAATAGGACTAATTAAATTTGAAGTATGAGCTGCAGCCTGGTTGCCTGAACTAGCTCTCTCACCTGAACGCCACATAGCCGGTGGCTGAATTAACTGGAAAAGTGAAGCCAGGCGCTACGTAAGGCACTCTTACAGCGAGTGAATGACCTCGCCGGACCCACTGTGCTATGCTCACGGGGGAAACACCGTGACAACTCAAGGAAAAGTTTTTCCATGTGACATTTTTGTTTCTTTTTGTGTGTGGAGCATCGTTCAGGCGTGAATCAAAATGTGACAAAAGGAAATGTCTCCAAAAATAGCAGGATGCTTCCTTTGAGGAGATATCCTCCAGAGGGCAGAGACGGGGCTAGAGCTGCAATCGTCAGCCTTTTCACTGCTCCAGTATGAAATAAAATGAAATAAAAATGACAAAGCTGTCCTGCCATTTTTCTAGATACACAGCTCCTTTATCTTTTCAAAAGCCCTGTGCATCTGTACAACGACGAATCGAAAGTTATATTTTGGCCATTTTCATGCAGAACGATAATAACCATTTGTTTTAAAACATGCGATAAAAGAAACTCGAATTATTGTTATTATTGCGGTCGTTAACTTTGTAAGATGATTGGGCATAACATTCGCTTAGTCTAAACAATTATTCAAATGTAACCATTAATGAGGGCTTAACGGTGCTTCATTTGCAGTTTGCGTGTTAAGGTACCGGCCAGTGTGATCTGTGGTGTCAAGAGAAACATGTCAGACAGTGAGAAGCTCGTAGCAGCAGGGCTTGGGCTGTGCTCCATGCTGACGCACGTCCTCAGTGTCGGCCTGCTGCGATCTTTTAGCCAGATGCTAATTGACAAGCAGGCCACTAAACCCCAGTAAGCCCAACCGGGCCATGTGACATAAGCTTTTCCCCGGGGCTTTGGCCTGGGGCTACAGCCAGATTTGCAATAGATCCAACAGCATAATCATCAGCGGCCTGCCTGTACCAGTCGTATTCATTGACAGGCAAGTGTTACAAAGCCAGTTTTGACAGATGGCGATCTCAGAACAGCTTGTTGTACAATGACTGATGTGTTACAAATGAATGGTATGACAGATTAGATTTCGGGTCTAAACGGAGTAGCATAGTCTATAGGGAATATGATTTGAAGGCAGTTGTGCCATTCTTGTTCTTACAAAGTGCAGATGTCAGAACAAATGAACGTGATGCTACCTTTTTTCATTGGTGCTTGTGGGATTATTTATGACGTTTTGTAGCTACATCAGTCACTGAAGAGTCACCACTGAAGGCCGCTAAGGGCCAAGACATGAAATGCTATTGGAAAGCATACAAACACAATCCATTATACCGTTTAGCCATGAGTGTCAGATTATTGACTAAATTGACAAATTGTCTTTTTTTCTTGCGAAAATAAGGGTAATTAGAAAAAAAAATCCATATTTACTGAAGAATATCCTCGGAGGAGGTGGACATGTGGAGGCTATAGTTCAAAGAACACAAATGTTTCTGAATGAAGAGGGTTGAGGATAATGGTAGGTAGGTAGGAAGATTTGGTAGATTTATGTTCTCAGGAAGGAGATCACTTTTCTGCAGTGAGCCTGACTACACACAACAGGTTTAATAATGACATTGTTGTTATTGAGCAGCAACACAATAAATAAATACAGTGAAATCCCATAAATACAATATAAAAGATCTGTAAATGTGCGAAAAATATAACAATAAACTGGAAATAGTTGAATCAAATACGAAGACAACCAGTCAGACAGGGGCATCATAAAGGTCGATGGCAGTTAGCCTGAAATAATCTCGATATCGATAATGTAACAGATGTTAACTTGGAAAGCAAATGTGGGCATGTTGGCATATATATTTATAGCAATGACATTGATTGGTTGTCTTACAGCTAGACCCATTCATGGCTCGTGATGTTTTGTTGTTGGGTGGCCGTCGTAGCCCAAAGTGAAATTAAAACGTGCGCATTTCCGCTTTCCAGCATCAACCAACCCGGAGTTTTCAGTCAGGGCAACGAACTTGAAATATCTTCACAGACTACGTGGCGGCATTGAGTGTCATATTGGGAAATCTTTCCGAAGAGTGTTTCCCAAAGCTATAGCTAATGCCTGATATAGAGGCAGATGTGCAGCTGAGCCCAACGCCACCGCAGGGTCTGCTAGGTTAATATGTACTGGCTGAAGGGCCAAAATAATGCAATAGGGACCACTTACTCATTCAAAGTAATGTTTCTTTTCAAACTAATGAAATGACGTAGCTGTAGGAGTAAAATATGTACTACCTATTAACCAGTTAGTCAGTGTATAAAAATTCCGTTACATTTGGTTTAAATTGGTTGTAAAGCGTTTGTAAATTAAATCAATATAATTTTAGTATAAATGTTTCTATATTTGGCCTTGGCATCCCTTCCTGGGTGCACCTATGCCTTCTGTGCTCCTCAGTCTGAGCTAGAGTCCAGGCATCTCACAACCCTGACTGGGATAAACATCTGGAAAAGAGATGGATGGATTAGCTATTTATGAAGGGCTGTGTCGACTCAAGCTTACTCCAAACAATTATCCAGGAAATTGAGATATAAAAGAATGTCAGTTTGATTTTCCTATTCCAATCATACGAGACATTAATGGTCAACATCACCAATGGTCAATGTCAAGAAAGCAATAAGTGACCCAACTTGGCGAACCTTGGGGAGAGCAAGTGCAGCTATGATGTATCTTACAGCTCTAAATGTAATGGAGAAGTCACATTGCAAAAAGGCTGCAGTCCCAAGGTGGTCCTTTACGGGCGCATTGATAGAGGAGGGAGACGTGACCCGATCACTGTGATTGTTTAAGCCTCTGGCTGTTCATCATGTCTGCTGTTTCTTTGACGTCCCTCATAACCAATCCAAAATGGTGATAAATAACTTTACGTTCTCGTTAAAATCAAACATGCGGAGAGAGACCCGCGGTGCTCCGGGTTTTACTCGTTTGCTTGAAATGGTTCCTTCTTATCTACAGCAAGTATTAGTATTAATATTAGTATTAATAGTATTAGTATCTAGTTCTTTTTCAACAAACCAACTAGTGATGTTAATGAACAAAAGTTATGTTTACATTTTTATTAAGTTTTATATTATATTATATTATATTATATTATATTATATTATATTATTATGTCACTTTGAATATTATGGTACTTAATATGTTATTATGAAAGATTTCTAAATTTCTCCTCAAGCATTTCTTCAGGAACAGATTCTCAATAAGTACTCTGAGGGTCCATCCAAGGAATCCTGAGAACTCAAAAAGCCCGTAGCATCCTGCAGTCCAGCAGTCCCTTAATAGCTTGTGATTCATTTCAAGCGAATGTAACTCATGCTAATTAGAGGATCCCTCAATATCGTGCTGAATTTTGCACAGTCGGTCAAACTTCTGTCGTGTTTGTTCGTGTCTTTGACAATCTTTAACACATTGATGTTACCTAAAGTGATTTTTTCCCCTGCAGGTCTCATATAAAATGTTTACATTACAAGATGTTCCATCAGACCAAAAACAAAAGATGAACATGTGATGTCCTGTGCTAACTTCCATGTTAATGTGGGATGTAGGCATGGATAAATAAAGCCCTTGTTTTTTTTATTTGGCTGAATAACTAAGCGTATTACTTTAACATCAAATGCTGTTTTTTTTGCTGCCTGACACAGAGTCACAATGATACTGCTATCATAACCAAATGCCAGCCCAAATTTTCCACACAGTGCGGGACACACAACTGGGTCAAACAAATTACTTTCTAATTCATTCATGGACAAAAAACATGAATCAGTTAGCCAGTGCTGGTTTTATGTCTGAATTTCCCTTTTTCCATTTTTTTCCATGTCTTTCAGAAAGCAGGCCTGTGCTTTCAAGTGAGGCTTTCATTGCTTTTGTATTGATTTAGGAGAATCCCAGCCTGCCATGGGCATCTGTGCAATGGCAATGTCACACCAGCTGGCAACAAAAGACATTTTATTAAGGAAGCTTAGAAAAAAGCTTGTAATAATATCATGGCAGTCTTTTAATGAGCTAATCCATCTTTTTCTTCTGAGCATTCACATCTCTGTTTCTTGTCGTTCCTGTCTGGTAGCTGGCCCCTGAATGTGCTGTGCCACTTGGATTCGGTCCTGTTCAATGTTCCTTATGAAAATCTTGCAGGCCTCAAGTTCTCCCATTGTCTTTCTGAACATGTGCCTCCTTCGTTTTCTCCCAAGACAGCAAACTATTGCAGCCGCAGGCATATTTATCTATGAAACGGTGCTTTGTGATCCTGCATCTCTCCATAAACATGCACTTATTGTCTCATTCTCTCTCTCTCTCTCTCTCTCTCTCTCTCGCTCTCACCAGGGTAATTTCACCAGTGTGAGTCTATAATAATATGAAGAAAAGCACATAATTCAAAATTTGGATTTTAAATGTACATTTTAGATGCGCTCATCATTATTTAGTTCACACTTTATACATTGACTGAAGTGCTTAAATTTAACACTAGAATAACATATATCAGTTCTTTACTATTATTTTGTTTGGATGTGGAATGTTCAGAACAAGCAGGACCAATGGGTCTCTTGGGTCAAAATCACAACGAAAAGACAGATACTCCACAGTATCACAACCAGGGTCATGCTTTGGTTTTTAAATATTTATATTCTATTGGAAAAACCATACTGTTACATGGCCACAAAAGGTATTAAGGCATTTGTGTGCTGAGGGTGGATATTTTTAATCTTAATTGATCTCCAATGAAAATCCATTCTGAAATAAAAGTCCTTTGTCACAGAGAATCACATCTGTGACAAACCTCAAGGCACTAATGTATACTTGGTCCTCTAAAGCTCTCATGCTTACCCTGAGGTCAAATTAACCCCAAAGGCCCATATCAGGTGACTTCTCATAGTAACGTAATTATTGTAGGAACGTGTAAGAGTTAGGCAACAGATAAGAATATACTTAGCAAAAATGCAAACAAGTAAGTCGAATAGATTTAACACTTTATTTATAAACACTTAAAAACATAAAACAACTCCCCTGTCACCATCTACTGCTCCATGTCAGTGATTTGATACGCATACCACTCTGCATTTCAGTTTGTACATTGACCTGTCATAAATATAGTGCTGTTTCATTACATAAGTGCATTACACTGACATAAGTCACAGACATAAAAATATAACTGATCTTGCATGAAATCAATAGACACTTAGGTTTCTGTTTTTCGGATTAATTTTAAAGCCACGGATTCCCAAGGAACACAATTACCAACTTGCAGCCAGGCACTCACCCCAGTAGGAGGTAGGGGGCGCCAAACCAGCAGCAGGTCCACAAGGACGAACAGCATATACAGAGGGGAGACGTCAGTGCACGCACGGACGTGCACCGGAACATATACACACGCACGCCCACGCACACACAGTACACGCGGTACACTGGACTGGGACGAGGAGCGCGGCTGGGCGGAGCACGCTAGGCCGGCATAAAGTGGAATGTTTCTTGTGCCTGTTTGAGTTGCTGCTTGACCTAATCCTGGTAGCCCTGATAGCCCTCCTAAAAAGGGAGAAAAATAAGCAAATCAGCATGTAAGTCTTCACATTAACTAACCAGAAAAGCTTCAGTTACTATGTATCAAATTGCATTGCTGGTACAAAAGAGACGAATGACTGTTTAAACATACAGGCAGTCCCTGGGTTAAGAAGGTCTGATGGACAACTCGTACTTACAACCTAATAGCCGATTTTACTAAAAATTCAGAGTAAATACAATGGTTCATAAAAAGAAACGCACAATCTACTTTGTGATGCTCATGAAAAAGTTGCGCAGCTTCAGCCCTTCGTCAGCTCAAGATACAGTACAGTTCTGTATATAGTTTTTTTTTTATTACTGTATTATTATGTAATGTATAATTACTGTTCCAACTTGCCTATAAATTTGACTTTAACACGATTCAGGGAACAGATCTCATTCGTAACTTGGGGACAGCTTGTCCTGTAACATAATAGTTACCGTACAGGACTACTGTCTGACTATCTGCTGAACTAATTTACCTTTAGGCACCTAATTAAAATACTGTGAAAATCGTTATGTGAGTCAGATGTTCTTGACGTACTTTTGATTATAGTCACCATTGCATTGTAACACTTCTGCTCATTGGGTAACCATGTTCACTCTCAGTTATGTATTCAGATTTTTGATTCTAAGTACTGGTGTTATGAGGCTTCTCATTCCCACAAAGAGGAACCAGTTCATAAATGTAACATTTGTAACAGGAAAGCCCATTTGTATGGTTTCTGGTTTTGGGAAGAGTACTTTTTACAGAAGCAAATGTATTATTATATGGATTAGATGGTATGCAGCTGTGGGGACGGCTTTGGGGCACATCATGTGTAAGTACATAAGTAAGACATAGGCTGTGTCCGAAATTGCGCACTTGCGCACTTTTAGTGCGCGATTTTAGGGCGTAGTGCATTCACACTGACAACTAAGTGAAAATTCAGTGCGCTGAAAGTACCCGGATGGTGCACTGAAAACGGCTAGAAAACACAATGCAGAACGAAGGACACTACGCGCACTAAACTGACGCCATTTTGACTACGTAGCGGAAGGGGAGGGACTTTCGGCAAGTTTTCATAGCAGATATTTTGGCGCGCTGGAGAATCGCGATCAAAATGCTAGTCCGTCACTTCCAGTAAGTGCGAAAAGTTAGTGTTAGTTAGGACAGCACTTATCCATGGTAGTGCGTACTACAGAAGGAAGTGTGCAGGATTAACTCCATAAACACGGACCTCAGCAGGACGCTCGGCTGTCACTGACAAACTTCAGAGCCTTCTGCCTATGAAACTGGTGCAACAATAGCATTGAGAACAGCATGCAGAGGAGCAATGCTTTCTTGCTTGTCACCCTGCTTTGGTTCAGACAACTATTCCAGTTTGTTGTACTCCTTGCAAGGGCATAGGTTTGGTTTCTAACTTCGGTAAGGATCAAATCAGCGTCAAACCCCCATTCCTCCTAAACACACCCAGTATACCTACAGTACTAATAGAGACCAGAAGTGTTCTGGTTCAGAAAGTACAAATCCAGACCATGATCTTGTTTCAACCAACCAGTTGAGTACTCTGTGCCTGTAACTCTTTATACTTTACTGGTTGGTTGAAACATAGTCTTGATCTGGATTTGTACTTTCTGAACCTGAACTTTCTACCTTTGGTAGGGACATGTCCCTGCCATCCAAACCCAAATCTATGCCCTTGGCCCCTTGTCATCAAAAGGCTAACAGCACCATTTCTGATGTAATTCAAAACAAGGATGGAGCTTGTTGATGGAGCCTGAGTCGCATCCTCTATTTCACCCGCTGAGCCCACCTGAACTTAAGCTCACCTCAGGTACACCTCCATAGCTGTTGTCAGGATCCACCTGGAGCTCGCCTGTGTTCTCCACCAAGGCCTCCTGGGACATCATTTCATCCTGCCCAGAAAAAGCCAGGCAGAGCATGAGAGGAAAAGAACAGTGAATTGTGTCACCAAATTGGGCAATAATCAATTCTGTCCCACAGATTAGCTGTTCCCCATTGAATTTTAGTACCTTTCATTCAACCAAATAAGAATTTCTCTTTCACTCTGAAGTAAAAATAGCTTTTGATTATCTATACCTGAGGAAATTAAAAATATATTGGCATCGTTTTGGCAAGTTTTTGTTCTACAAGTTTTGTAGTCATTTGTCTATGTCGCTTATCTAGAAGGTCTATGGAGTCTCAACAGTTGGATTCCTGCGCTTGGTTGCTTGTCAAATAACCATGGAATCTGCAGGAGGCCTTTGACCTAGAGGAGAATAAAATGGTGTGGAACATTTCTACAGTTGAAAAAAAAAAACAGTAACAGCCCAAAGGTCATGCTGTCCCTTCCTGGCTCAGGACCCTAGGAGGAAACAGCGGTGAGGACAAAAACACACGCCTCCTCTCTGCCAAAACTGGAGATGTGCAGAGGCTGTAACTAGGACAGGAGGAGCCCCAGAGACTTCCAGAGGTACTCACAGCTGCCCTTGGCCTCACATAAGTTTCCAAGGGAAAGGGTAGACAGTAGCTGATTGGCCTGTCAGCATTCTCCATATTGTTGTACATTTTTTTGCCATTTGCTAATTCATCCATTTTCTGCAACCATTTGTCCTATTCAGGGTTGCAGGGGGTTCAGAGCTTATCCCAGAGGCTAAGCGCACAAGGCAGCGAACAACCCTGGATGGGGCACCAATCCATCGCAGAGCACACCCACACACCATTCACACATGCACACCTACAGGCAATTTGGTAACTCCAAAATTTAGGACCCATGCAATTGAGTCCTGGTGAAAACTGAATTTTGCACAAACAAAGAAGCATAGCAGGCCTCTCGCCTTACTGTCGGCCTGCACATGCTCCAGAAAGGTTGAACTAAGTCATGATGTGGTCCCGGACAGCCGTTTACCCTCCAAATATTCCGGCTTGCAGTAAAACTTTGTGTATTTACACAGAGCTTGCCCAAAATGCTCTGAAAAGTCGTCCCCTTGTCTAATGGTGGATGGGGTTATTAAGAAGAATCTACCTTCAAAAATGCACTAGATGGCAGCTCTGAATGAATGCAATTTCAGGCATGGAAGCATCCACAGCTGTTACAAAGATGATATTTGTATTAGTGATGGGCACCATTGCACACACCAGCAAATGAAGATTTACGGTTAGTTTGTTATTTTGTTATGGTGCAAATTAGTCTTAATATGAATGAGAGCTGAGAAAATGTAAGAGTCATAAATTATGCCGGGTGCTGACTATTTTATTTAACTATTTCTGTGTGTGTTTTCCCTGTTGCAAAATAGTACATGAATATATAGCTCTAGTCTGGCTAGGGGTCTTTTACTGGTAGTGTTCAAACAACTTTGCCTGTAAATCCAAATCATTCAATATGTGCCGTGTCATGCAGGTAACTTAGGCTCTGTGGACAAACTGCAGATACAGTACACCCTAAAAAGAAAGGTATCCTATTTAAGGACACGTAAAATATTGAGCGGTTTCTCCATTTCAACACCGGAAAGGTAAGCAAACGAGGTCCGAGTCCAATTTTAGCCGTATGGATTTTTCTCGCTCGCTCCATGGGGATTGTTATTAGCAGAGAGTCATTTAAATGTCAGAGCACTCGATGACTTTCACTCCATCTTCAGAGTGAAATAATGGCACCCGGTGAAAGTGAACACCCAGCTCTTTACACATGGGTGAGATTCCACACACATATTTAGAGGCTGTAACTCATTATGCGGAGGAAAGTAAACAGGAACTTTCAAGCTGCTTAGAAGGGAACACAGACCCCACTGAGCAGAAATTAGCATTTTTTTTAAATAAGTCATACAGCCCTTGTGCTCTCTTGCCTTATATGAGATCTGGGTGTCCTTGATAATTTTGTGATACTGACAAAATTCGATACTAATATGTGTAAGATCACATTTTTAACTGTAGTGATATACAAAAATCTTTTTTTAAGGTGAGACAGGACCAGAAAGTGAATTGTAGTTTCATTGTGCAGTGGCCTGAAAAAAGTAGCCTGAAACTGACTTTGTGTTACACAGAACATATGACTGCCTACTAAAGTGAGACCAATCTCATAGGTCCTATATTGTGGGCGATTTCAGGGGACCTATAAGATACAGGCAAGTGGCCGATTTCAGAGGTCCTATAAGATACGGGCAAGTGGCCGATTTCAGAGGTCCTATAAGATACGGACAAGTGGCCGATTTCAGAGGTCCTACAGTATAAGATACGGACAAGTGGCCGATTTCAGAGGTCGTATAAGAGACAGATAAGCAGGTGATTTCAGAGGTCCTATAAGATACGGACAAGTGGCCGATTTCAGAGGTCGTATAAGATACGGACAAGTGGCCGATTTCAGAGGTCCTATAAGATACGGACAAGTGGCAGATTTCAGAGGTCGTATAAGATACGGACAAGTAGCCGATTTCAAAGGTCCTATAAGATACGGACAAGTAGCCGATTTCAAAGGTCCTATAAGATACGGACAAGTGGCCGATTTCAGAGGTCCTATAAGATACGGACAAGTAGCCGATTTCAGAGGTCCTATAAGATACGGACAAGTAGTCGATTTCAGAGGTCCTATAAGATACGGACAAGTGGTCGATTTCAGAGGTCCTACAAGAGATGCATAAGAGGGCAATTCATTAAAATGATAATATACATATTGTTGATTGTTAGTATTTCATGTATTCTTGTAATGTGTTAGGCTCTGTATTAATCTGATGAAAACAACCACTTCAGCACCACTTCATGATAAAGGTCTAAATGATACAAGCTGAATGATGATTATTAAAAGTAATTAGTAGTGTGTACATGTCATTCAGTGTATCCATCACTGTTATGAAAACTTCAGTGTACTATTTTGAAAGCCAATAGCCTGTTACCAATTTTTGAAACGGCTTTCAAAGAGTTCAAAGGTGAAGGACTCAATAACTCGGTTGGTGAAAGCTTCCTAGTGATCAGCCTGTGGTTCGAGCCCTGGTGATGAAACATGACTGACATCGTAACTCCAAGATCACAAGGATCTAACTCAGCCTGAGGTTCTCAGCTCGCTGACGTATAAGGTGGCTTTGTTGATCTGTTAGGTTGCAAGCTGCTGGTTATTGCTGATGGGGGGGGGCAGGTGTTAGGCTTCAATCAGGGCCGTGCCCCCCTGCACGTCTGTGAAATTCATTCAAAGCATGAAGACAAGGTGGGGTGACAGTGGCGTGAATCTGAGGAGCTTAGCCTAACCGTCATCTGTTTCCTAGCAGCTTGGAAGCTGATCATAAGTAAATAAGTTGTAGTAAATAATGAAAAACAACATAAAAATGGCTTGACAAACCCTACTACCTTTCGGAGGTTCTCGTTCTATGTACCGACAATGATATTCGTCTAAACAGTCTGAAACCTCTTGCAGAGGTTTATAGAACTTACAGCGGTTTATAGATCTAATACAACTTTGCACTGAGAATTTAGAAGCAATGATTCCATGTGTAAAGCTGTAAGCACAAGCAGCCGGATCTTACAGTGCCTTTGTAGCCTAACAAGCTCCGTTAATATGGCGAAGATGTGCACCACGGTCCAACGTGAGGCAGCAGGGGCTGAGGATGCTGTGGAGATTCAGCAAAAGGTCCATCTGTTTCTGTCAACATGTCAGTAGGATGACTCCAGCAACAGTCACCGCTCCATGCTCAAGACCCCCGCTGGACGTCACGTGGAAAAGCTCGGTGACGCAGTCAACATCCTCACGGTGTAGGTGTACGCATGCACACAGACACACACACACGCAGCAATCTTATTGGCTGTGAGGATCAGTAGGATTACTGAGGCTCTGCATCCTCTCACGCAGGGGATGTTTTGTTTAGCCTGTGCCAACGATTACCAACATGAAGGATTTGACCGCTTTTCAATTCTGTGCTCACATAATGGTTGTCGGAACAATGCAAATATCCATATTTGTAAAAGAACTAATGTCGTATAGCCACTACATAGAGTATAGTGGTGTGCTGATATTTAATATGAACTGGTACTTTTTATTGATGCCCATGGGGAAAATCTCTTTTCGCATCTGCCAACTTGCTCTCTGTGGGCGTCCCCTACTGGTCTGCCATTATTAAATAATATGGTGATAATCTGTAGCTTTGCGCTGCAACACATCATCATAGTCAAGTTAAAACAAGTAGTTATAGTACAGGTGATTAAATATGAATAAATATGGCCATTAAGAACAACATCTGTATGCTAAAATGAATTGGAGTTAAAATGGATGCAAGATGCCTCTTTCTAGCACAGCAGTCTGTCTACTGCCTTTGTAATCATGGAACATCCCTAAATGTCACGCTGGGGTAGCGTTGCAGTGCAGCAAGCTGTGAGTCATTATTTTCGATATTCACAGTCAAAACATTATAACAATAATGCAATATAAATATAGTATAATAAGAAGTTATGAAAAGAACACCACATATCGTATTGAAAAATGACCAGATGGCAGTATTTAATTTGTCTGTTTCAATATAAGATATGCTGATATGAAGTTTTCACCTCACCTGCTTGTCTGCTTCCTTTTTCACTAAGCCAGTGGCAGCCGCAATGTTACCGGCTCCTTCCACAGTCTTATGGGCAACAGCTGTCACTCCGGTCACTACGGCCCCGCCCACCTGCGACACATGGGTTGCAGTCTTCTCTGCAACTGTCGAGGATCAACACACAGCATACATAACAGGTTAGGTATTTGCTGGCGAAGAAAAAAAAAAAATGGTGCTACTGTCTGTCATGATCCGCGCCGTTCGATCCTCCCGTGTGCCACGCCCACCTCATTACCTGGTGTTTCTGCCCGATTGTGTGC
>JAODKF010000046.1:31904202-31927073 GCA_026779585.1 Mormyrus proboscirostris
ACCAATAAACCCTGCTTCATTGCAAGTCCCGGCTCTGCTTGCCTCCTTCACCGCTCGCCTGCCTGCCGGTCGTGACACTGTCATTCAGAGGAGGAAACAGCCTAAATGCTAGAGGCCTTAAAGGATTCTAAACGGATCTGAAGTAAGTATATGGCAACCTTGCACACCTTTCGTGGAAGTAAAGAAGATTTATGACTATGACAAAATCAATATCTGGTAGCAAAATCAACTGGACGAGGTCAGTGTATTATTAAAATCGGTCTCCTGGGAGATTGCATGCTGAAAGAGGCGTTGCTGCTGTATATCCAATCCATGAAGTTGTTTTATGTGACAAACATGACAATTTGTCTTATTAATGATGTATACAAACAGCTTAAGGGACAGTGACAAATTGCAAATAGTGATATGATTGCAGTGATTTTTAATACAGAGAAATCGATGAATGAAGGTCACACTGGATTACAAACAGGCGTTCAAATTTCACGTGTAATGATCATTATACCATATTTAAATGTTTACATGTTCAAGTGTGGAGAATGAAAGAATAAAAAATTTGCATCCAAACTAAATGCTTTTACACCTTGTGGTTTTACAAATAAGGTGAGATATACTGTAGGAGAATCTTGGAGGTGCTTTACTCGCTACACAGGTCTAGAGTCATTCTGATAAATGCCTGCATAGTACCGATACCTGCTATTCTCTCATACGCTGGTTTTGATGGGCTTTGTCTATACAGGTTCTCAGTCCAGCTCATTCTCTTGGAAGTAATGCATAATCGTGTTTGCTTAGATCGCGGTGCCAGACACTTGCCCTTCAAGTCCACAAAGACTGTGTCTTGCTCAGCCTCAAATCCAATATTTTTTTTGGACAATGAAGAAATCCAATGAGGAAATATGAAATTCAATATCAAGCAAAAGCTATAATGAATTGAATTTAAAAATAAAATACAGACATTTTGCAGATTGATCATAGTTATCATAAAAGCTGGAAAGCAGGGACTTGCACACCTCAGCACACGTGCCAGTTGCACAGTGGGAATTAAAATAAGAAAAAAACAGCTGATTTAGTGCTTGTGGCAGTTTTAACTGAGACATCGCACCATGGCACCGACAGCTCAAGGTAATCACAGGAAGCACTTCTGCACACCAAAGGATGTCTACGGCGCAGACTGGGAGAAGGAGCCGCCTCTTTGTCCTTGGGGTCCCGTGTTCATTAACACAACGGCCCACTGCAACTCAGTTACACCTCGAGGACGCCGTTCCTGGCAACAGGACCATGCCCCTCCCGAAATGCTATTCCCTGTCTTTGGCCGTCTTAAATGTCTGCCGCCTGCTAATCGGGAATTCAAAACCCCCGTCAAACACAGACAGCAGGCTCACCTTCAGACAGAGGTGGCCATGAGTGATTGACTCACCGGCACGATGCACGCATGCGCTCTCGCTCCAGGCCAGCGAGGTCTGTTTCTGTCTGTAAGCCGTCTCATGGTGAACACCCACCTTGGGCCCTGATCATAGGCCATTTAGCTCATAGGGAATTTTAATTCACCTAGCTAATTCCAGTGCTACCACATTCCTGACATATTTTAATGCAAACTCAATTTTGTGCATTATTTATTTTGATTGATTGTGAAAAATGCTGTTTGCAGCAGAGAAAATTCCAGAATTACAGCCTTTTAAAAATGTGCTTTCTATTATTTCCTGTGGTATATAAATAGACGAATGGCTTCCAAGTATGCAAATTCAAAGTGTACAATCATATTAATACCTGTATGTAATCCATCCACCTTCCATACTATCCAGTACTGCGATGTTGCGGTGTGTGTGTGTATATATATATATATATATATATATATATATATATATGAATATCACACAAGTGGTGTGACAATGGATGAATGGATAGACAAAAATGCACTCAAAATGTGTTTACCTGATGAAACTCCATCCTTTGTTTTGGTGCCTATGAATAAAAAGGAAATGAAAATTAAGGAAAGATGAAAGTATTGGCCATTCAAGTACTGTTTATCAATAAGTATGAGAAATTAACATAAGGATCTCTCTGCGTGGGGCTTGAATCTGTAATGGATCCGGCTCAAGAGAAGCGAAATAATAATGATTTAAAGTGGCCAATTTGCTTTCTACTTAATCAAGGCAACGGAATATTGTGGAACAGGTATTGACCAATATTTAATTTTTTTTTTCAGTGGATAGTAATATGGCTGATATCCGATAGCAATAGTTGGGTAAATAACAAATAGGACAATTAAGAACCTACCCACGAAAATTACCCCTTCTTTTGTCTTCTCAGCTGCCTCACTCACTCCCTGTTTCGTCTTTTCTGCGGCCGCCACAACCCCGTCCTTTGCTTTCGAGAACCCTTTCATTAGCGCGTCCATGTTGGTACAAATTGATCGGTAATTTCTGCGAAGAATGTTCGCTCACTGTTACAAGAGCCGTTATAATCATCCTTATGCTCTGCAAGAGTTACAGCTCGCCAAATTTAGGCAGGGTTAAACTACATATCCCGAATGCATCTAACAAGAAAAATAGATTTACAATTGACAATGAATCTCGCTGGGTACCGTATACAAACACCTGTTAGCCAAGAAACGAGCTAGATTAGGTAAACGCATCATTTTAACAATAAAAATAAAATAAAATAGCAAATACTCAATGTCAGCAAACACAGAATACAAAACAAACAGATGCAAATCAGATGCAATTCGGTATGTTATGGTAAGAACGGTGTAGTATCTAAATTATAAAAGTTATATGCGTTCAAGTAGGTTCTCTGTGACTGTGACCTGTAGAGCATTTTCACACACCTGTTAGCCTCCCTGGTTTTCGCTTCTCTTCCAGAATCGACGAAGTTACTGCAAATGTATGTAAATCCGAAAAACTGTAAAGTGCGTCCAGGTTGCGCGTGCAGCACAGAGGCTGAGCTCGTGAGTCAGCGCGTGGTGCTGATGCTGGAGCAGGTCGAAGAGCTGGGCTGCATCACCGCGTGCACGCCAGAGCTGCGCGAATCGTCGTGTCGCCCTCTCCGCCTGCCACGCCCACTGAACAAAATACGCTCCTACCGACTGCGTGCCATTTGCCTTCAATTTAACAATTTCAAACCTTTGTACAATTCTCATATAAAAATACCGATTAAACAAATCATAAGCATTGTAAGAAAATATTTGTGTGTGTGTGTGTGTGTGTGTGTGGGGGGGGTTATTATTAAAACCATATTAGATTTTTTTTATTATTAAGGTTTTATTATTTATTGCAGTGTGTTATTGTGGACCAAGACTCCGAATTCCATCAATTTTAAATCACGAACTTCACCTCAGTGTAAAATGGTGTATTGTATCTTATTTTACAATACCATTTTCATTCAAACATAATGGATTAACCCGTGGCAATGCCTTTTTTTTGTTGTTTTTAGATCCTATATCGAGGCTTGCCCAAGTGAGTTCACATTTCTACATGCACTGCATATGATCTGTTATTAAAGTTTAAAGTAATGCCAAAAACCAGCCCTCACTGCCCTTCATTGCCGGAAGCTTGTTGTGAATGATTTTTGGAATGATTGGTGCTTGAAAACACTTCCTCACGGGTGCGTTAAGATTTCACCAAAAGCAAAAAATCCCAAGAATGTTTTTTTTCTCCATACATTTAAGATCCATTCATTCCTTCCTCTCCCATACTGCTTAAGAGTACAGCCATAACAAACCTAGAGCTTTACCACCGGGCATAATGATACTATAAATAATTGATTATAACAGTTGATGCAAATCTTCCCCCCTAAATGTTTAGAAAATTTGCATATATCATGTTAGAATTTCATATAAAAGTTTTCTAACAAAATCCAAGTATTATGTATAATACAATCAGGACTCTTATTCAGACCTATTTCCTTACAATATTCAAATTCTCATTATTATGTTTTTTCTAGTTAATTCAACCACAAAAATGACGCAAAAATTTCTGTCTCCACTGTGCTATGCCAAGTGAAAATTTCAATAATGGAAGTCTTATGCACGCATCTGAGTAAATGAAGGTGTAGTGGCATTTTCTTTGTGTCTGATTACATGTTACGCTGTTTTTTATCTGAAGTCAGCCTGTGCATTTTGAAAGGATTATAAGCCTTGGCCCAATAGCGCATAGTTCCCACAGCAAGCCTCACACCTTCTCATAAAATATTCAGTCAGTAAGCTTTGACTGAACTGATACCTCTCCGTTCGAAGCTACGCATGTTGGTCTCACCACTGTTTGCCACTGAGTCAGCAGTGACGGCTACAACCAGAATGATCGGTCTGATCGCCACCTTCCCCCGCACGCCGAAAACACACTATGCCATCTGCACTCTTCGAATAATACGTGAGATGTAATATAAGGCTGTTGCTCACTTCACAGTTAACTCATTGTTGACGGTTCTATGGTGATTGTACCCTAAATAGGCCTCATAATAGCTATTAAATAAATTATTAGCTAATTGTCTACAGTAAATGTAGACTGTCATTTTGAGAAATTGGTATTGGCATTCGGGAATTCATTTTTTATTTAGATATCTATATGCATATTGGCAGAGAATGTTAGTGCTGTGCATTTTATGTTTTTAATCTGGTACATTATAAAATGAATGGGTGGACATAAAGCAAAAAAGCATCAAGTCTTTTAAAAGGCAGGGGTCTTTATTTCAACACTGTAACAACTACATGTTAAATAAACACGTATAAAACTTTCTGCCTTTTATGTTTCCAGTGTTGATTCAGTCTCTGTACAGACATTCTTCTACAGATATTCCTTGTGTTTCTTTGCCAAATTCAGTAAAATTCCTAGAAGGAAGTTAAGGTTAAAAACTTGGAAGCTGTGCATAGCTAATGCATGTAACCAAACAACTATGTAGCTAGTGTGTATCGGTCGAGTATTTATCTGAAGGTTTAATATGTATAGACTGGAGAGAAGACAGAAGAAAAATAAGTATATAAAAATAAATAAACATAAATATTATGATAAATACAAAATAATTAAAGATGGATGGGAATACATGGACAGCAAATACATTTCTCTTGTCATTATTGCTTTACAATGCATAATAGTAATCAAGAATGCAGTGTCCACATTGTAATGGTTTAACAGAAACAAGACGAAGGGTTTTTCTTCTTCTTCTTTTTTAACACCAAACAGCTGACTGCAGGGTACCAGCAAAATGACAATGATGGCATGAAGCGGCTCTCCTTTGGCACCAGCTGCCAGCTTGGAGGAGGTGAGAGAGAGGTGTTTCAGGCACAAGCACCATGCTGAAATGCAGGAAGGGCCACGTGTCTCAGAATCAGGTTCATTTTATCATTTTAACAGTGATTGCAATGCCTTAAATGAGCTACATTTCTAAAATAGCTTAATGCTATTGATTTTTAAAGAATAAGGCTTACTTATATTAGCAGCGTGCTATTTAAATTAGGCTTACTTATGTTAGCAATTTGCTATTTTTTACACTAATATTATACTTATCATCATTAGCAATGCTGGTTGCATTCTCTCCATAAATTGGCTCATGTAATGTTTAAAGCTCTGACATGGTCTGATTATTTTATTGTCCTTCTATTTTCCATCTGCTTATTCTGATTGGGTAGCAGGAAGGTTCTGCTTATTCTGATTGGGTAGCAGGAAGGTTCTGGACCCTATCATGAGCAGCAAAGGGTAGAAGGCTGGGGTGCACCTTGGATAGGATGCCATTCCAACACAGTGCAAGCGCAGTCCCTCACAGGGCACACGTGCACAGACACATACACTATGGGCAACTGACAGACGCATGAGGAAGACATGCAAATTCCATGCGAATCATGCAGCACTATACTATGCATCCCAGCACATACTGTATATTACCACAGAGGATAGGCGCCCCCTGTACCTCAGGTGAGATGATGCGCACAGTGAAAAAGACAGCACTATCCAAAAATAGTAACATTACTGGTGTCACATACAATAATGTGCTAATTATCTAAGTTAATTATTTATGTGCGTATAAGTTTATTTATTTAGTAGATATCATGCATTTTAGGGACGAGTCGTGGGTTGTTCTGGATTTTTGTTCTTTGCTCATAGAATCCACCAGCCAAGCCCGTGCAAATATGACACAGCTGGCCGTCCTCTCGCTAATGAGACAACAGCTGGAAGAAGAGGGGCAGCTGGGCCTCCTGCAGAGATGTGTGGGGGCAGCAGAACTGATTAGGCGCGGCCCCAGCTTCTGTATTCTTATTGACCCATTTTGTTTGCCTTCAGGGCAGCTATGCACATCTGTTTACCCATATGCAAGGCTTAATTTTTATGGACCAAATCAAGATTATTAGAGTTCTCAAATAATAATAAGAGCAGCTTGGTCCTGTCTGGTCCTATATGGATCTTCACCAAAGTGACAAAGTGAAGGGAGGCTTACACAAAAGTACACTATGATCCAGTGTGTAATCTTTTCTCAATGCTAAGCTTTTGGTGCGTGTGTGTATGGGGGGTCAGATATACAGAACATTGTGGGAACCAAATGTCCCCACAATGTGATACAAACCTGTTATTTTGATGTCATGGGGACCATTTTCTGAGTCCCCACAACAAAATAGGGATTTGCCCATAGAAATTAATGGATGGTCCCCACAAAGTTATGAAAGCAAATCTCATACACTAAAGCAATTTGGTGTGAGAGATCACACTATAACATCATAAATATTTCACTGGTCCTCATCATTTTATAGATCAATTACTGCATTTTGTAATAATATGGAACAAATTTTCATTTAAAAATATTCCAATGAATATATTTATGACCCACTATTGTTCTGCATAGTTCTCCAGCAGAATAAATAACAAGTAGTTGCTAGGCAACAGAAAATCATTTTCAGTAACACTAGTTGGAGAACCTGGACCAGAACTATACTTGTTGGCTCCCTAAATGCACTTCACCGCCTCTAGATATCTGACAGCTTTGTTATTTATTACAATTTATTTGGAAATATCTCATCATTTTGTAATTTTAAAAATATACAATTACTCTCGACTTTATGCTAGTAGTTTCACCTTCGTACTGCATTTGGCTGGTGGAGTGTTTGTCAATGAAAATGTCCAGCCAAGAACATTTCTGTTCTTCCATCTGTAGCCTGCAGCTCTGTAGTGACTTCTCTGATGCATTCTCCTCTATGGCTATAGCTCCCTTTGCCAACACTTTTGCATCTGGATGGAAGCAGGTATTTGTATAAATGCTGATATCAGCAGCTTTGAATTCCCTCGTCAAACATACTTCATTATCCCCCTAAACATTCCCATGAACACTCACTGAAATTAAATGGCTTCCATAGACTGAGTATGGGAAGAAGCTCCAGCGTTTTCTGCTACACTCATGCCCCTACACTGTGTCATGTTCTTCTGGCCTTTCAAAGCAGTCCCAGGTATGGGGGGGAGGGGGGGTGTCTTGTTACCTCATTCGAAATTGCAATTATTTGGCACGTATGCTGGCGCTTTGCACCTTTGCATAAGTAGTTTGTTGGTACCCAATAACCAGACGAAATAATAAGCCATGTGTGCATCAAATACATGCCTAAGTACAAGAGGCATAAAGACAAACTCCGCCTATGGTCCTGGGCCTTGTTGGGGTCAGCATGAACCTGGACCATCTGGACCTCAAAACGGAAAACTATAACTTCTGAAGCTGCCAGTCAGGAAATAAATAGGAAGCATATGTCCTGGCTTCACTAATGTTTTTCACAAGTAATACCACTATTCCATTAATGCCAACTCCATAAGCCCTCATTCAAAGGTGTTGAAGTGACACATTTGAAACAGGAAGCAGATTCTCCAGCACTTCCTAATGTGTCACATCCCCTGATACTTTCAGATCAGTCAAAACGCTCTGGTGCTTTTAATACAAGGAACATTACAACCTTTAGTGTCCGTCGTCTCATGGTGAAGCTAATCCTGGAGTGAAGCATGAAGCGGGGCGTCCTGTTATGCCTGCTCCTAAATTTCAGATGCCTTTATGGTGTTGGCACAGACACATACAATGGAACATCTGAGCAGATGACCACCAGCAGTACAGCAACAAGCTTCGTAAGCCAAAGCTTCCACCATGAAAACAAGAGTCACGGTGGACCACGAGGCAATCTTACGCCCGGTACAGATGGACCTCAACTTGCAAAAAGCAAGACGGCGGAGTTCAGGATATTATATCTAACCAACCGCAGCGCTGACTTCACAAAGCAGGGCCAGGCAACGAAGGAAACAGCTGATATTTATGGCCCCCTCAGCCCCTCTCAGGACATCAAGGATCATGATACATTTAGAGGGAAAAGTCTTTTAAGCAAAATTCCAGATCAGACCTACAACAGGAGAGGAGTCACTAAGCCCAGTTCTGAGACGCCAAAACCCAGGTAAGTGTGTGGCTCAATTAGATGATATCACTGTGATAGTGCTTTGACATTACAGGAATTGATCCAAAGAAAGAGACTTCCCATAATTTTTATTATGCAAATATAGTGCTTGTGGCAGTTACTCTAGCATTGTGGGTATTCAAGTATGTAAAAAAAAATCAAATTTGTAATCAATTTTACCATTATCAAACAATTTATTTCCAGTGCATTTACTCATTCACATGATACTTGCATTTAACTTGATTACAGTAATTCACTGGTTCTGTATCAGAATGACCTCATGTATCAGTTTGCTGAATCCGCCCTTGCAAACACTGCTGCAAAGAGATTCTATAAAACAAACGCATCCAGTGTGAAGCTCTACATCTGGATTGCCAGGTGCCATCTGAGGTGGAAAATAATAGCAATTAATCCCTTAAACAAGGGGAAACCATGGGAGAGGTTCCTCTGACAGCTGGGAGCGGCAGGGACGTGAGGCTGACCGGTGTTTTGCATGCAGCACGCAGTCGGATTCATGCATCACTTGCGAGCATGTAGGGCCAAATGATCCCCTGAGAAGGGGCTAAAAACTCAGCGGCTCTTTAGTGCTGTCTCTCTCAGGCCAGCACCTGCAACCCTTCCGTGGGCTAAGTACAAGGCTTCTCGTGCACACACACACACACACACACACACACATACAGTTGTTTGATATCTTAATGATATCTTTTTGGGGACCGCTCATCCATTTCTATGGGACAAATGCTAATGCTAACTATGACGACCTTAACCGCTACCCAGCCCTAACCATGACCATACTGTAAGTAACCAAATGAAATACAATAGTTTTTGCATTTTTTTTGTAGCTGGACCCCCCCCCCCGCCACACACACACACACACACACACACACACACTGCACGCAACTACTTAATATTTCATTCACTTTGAGTCACAAGGAACCTCAGGGGAGGATCGAATCCCACATCACGTGATGATGCAACTCGTGAAGCAAAGCCTTCATCCCCACAGCGCCACCTCCTGGCAGTGGTGCAGAAGGAATGATCAAAACAGCATGCCAAGCCAATGGCACTAGAGGGCTGCTATACTGTATCTCAAACTCATATCAAAGGGCCACTTACCAGCTTGCACTGGTAAGCTGCTTCACACTTTCAACCACCTATTGGAAAACACACAGGTGCACTGCAACCTCAGAAAAGAACAGTGTTTTATAAGGTTTTATAAGAAATGCAGTGTACATTTGTGGCATTTAATAGCATCTACATCCATCTTAAATAATTCACTGACTAGAAGTTGATTTTGTGTTTCTTTTTGTTTTTTTTACAATATCGAACAGGTTAAAACTGAAGTTAAAACAGGTTCAATATATTGTAACAAGTATTAATGAGATGTGTTACATTACAAAAAGCTACCTTAAAAATTACTTTGTGGTACAGGTAAAACAAAGATTGGATTCCATATTACTGGCTAATCAGGCATGTCTGACTAAGCCCATTCCGAATTACCCGCACAATAGCAGATCAGCGATGCAGTTCTTCGTCCTGCTCAGTGCTTTCAGCTGGCAAGCATCTGAGGGGATTAGGACCTTCGTAGAGAGGCTGTGTGAGCAGGACATTCCTAGATTCCCAGAGACTGATTGCTTTTTGGACTTTTTAACCAGAACAGATCGCTTGAAAAAAGTGGATAATACAAATTTTAGAGGAAAAGGATGGATTAATGGAATTAGCTCCAAACCTCTGCTACCCTGCATAGGACAACTGGGTATGGAGAATGGATAAATAATATAAATATTAAATGATAAATGCTGTTATTATATGATTATATAAATTCCTTTGTTATGTTCTTATTGTAGGAACTGGTGTGCTTACGTACACACGCGGTTATCTCCCACAGTGGTTGCTGATTCCATAGCATCTTTATTTCCGATTGCCACTGATCCATGTTATCTGAGACAAGATGGCTGCCGTGAGAGGTCAGTAGCAAAACAAAACGGACGTAGCTAACACTGGGCCCACAAGCCTGGAAGCAAGAACAATCGAAGCAGTCGAACTATTGCAACTTTCCGAATCTCCTAGGTACCAGGCAGCAAGTCATCCGATCTACAGAATGAGGCACCAGATCGTGACATCCCTGGAGTGGAAGTGCTGCCCTGAATTCCAGGGCCCGCAGTGCCAGCCACGCCGTAAAGACGCCGCACAGACGCCCCCTAGCTGTTTGACAGATTAGCAGACCTTCACTGGCACATAACAGCATCATTTTCTGCCCCAGCAACAGATATGCCGACCCAAGCTGAGCAGGCGGACCAGGCTGGAGGTCAGTCCGAGAATGACCTTGTTAAGGAAACAGCTCTGGGGGACAGGAAACAGATGAAAGGCAAGAGCTGAATCCACAGAAGTTTGAAACACAGTGCGGAGACACCACAATTGTGTGCGTGTCACTAACAGGCACTGACCAGGACAGCAATACTGGCTTTAGGCTAACTATCATATTATATGAATTGTAATTAAATTCTATACTTAATTCAGCATCATCCATATAATGATATATAACTGAAAAAAGAACTAAATAATAATCTACCATGAGATACATACACACACCATTTCCATATACCATGTACCAAGTTAAGTTCTCCCCAAGCGAGCTTGATGGGCTGAATGGCCTCCTCTCGTTTGTATATTTCTTATGTTCTTATATATATATATATATATATATATATATATGTGTATATATTCATTTTTATACAATGTTTTTGTTAGTGATAAACAAAGAAATGGCTGATATGAAACGGCAAGGTGAAAAAATGCTCACGCTTCAGAGACAAATGGTACGTATGAGCACAGAGCTGGACAGTATGAAGAAGGCCCTTTCCGCATTACACGAAACAGCGAGACCAGGAGAAGCACATGATGTTCCAGCGATCACCATGGAAAGTGAGTTATTACCTTTAATCTCGCCTAAAAACACACTTTTATTTCTTAGCTTTAAATTCAGTTTTAGTTTGATTATCAATTGTCTCTGTTTTTTAGTCTCTTATTGTTTTCGTTTATTCAGTTGTTTCTTTTATTGTGTTTCAAATTCCTCTTGTTGCATTGTTTTGTCATTTTGTTTTGGTTTTAATAGCATTTTGTCTGTACCGCACTTTGGTTTCAACTCCGTTTGTTTAAAAGTGCTCTATAAATAAATAAACACAAACAAATAAATAAATATCAGTTGTACTAAATAGAGTGGAGAAGTTTCAAATAATAAGTAAATTAACATATGTGTTTTTGGTTTCGAGCTAATGCTAGCAAATAGATGATCTTGTATATAACATTTCCTACAGTCTTATTTAAAATGACTTTTTCAAAACATTTAAATCATTATTACAGAAACTTATTTTCCCTAAGGAAGACTGAGAATGCTTTACCAAATAAACATATTCTTGTATAAAGGAAATGTTGAACAAAAATAAAGCTGTGCATGGTGATGTTTTTAATTACAGCCCTGAAGTCCAAAGCAATGCAAGAAATGTTCAAAGAGATTGTCCAGGAACAGATCCAAGCATATGAAAGTGCATCGCAAGAAAGTATTGCCAATGTCTTTAAAACCATGTCAGGTCTTTCACTGGATCTTATGGCCACAAAAGCAAACCTGGTGCAAATAAGTGGAGCAATAACTAAATTACTATCTGCCCAGAAAACCGGTGAGGAAAGAAACAAAAAGATGGTTAATGAAATTGACAGTCTTAGGGATCAAGTATCTTTAATAGAGTACGATGCTGTCAATTGCACAAAAGAAACCACAAAGATGTCTGAGAAATGTCGTTCCCTTGAGGATCAACTTCGTCTCGAAAAACAAAAAAGAATTTTTCTCTTCAACAGCCTAAATTATACACTTTCTCAGGTTAAAGAGATCCAGAGCAATAGCCTTGTAAGAGATTTAGCAGTATTTGAAAGCCAATGGGACAATAATTCCTGGACTCAATCTGAGTCCCCCTTGGGTGATGTTGTGAGGAACCAAACCTTGTCAATTGTGCAATTGCAGCAGGAACTCCAGAGACAAGAAATGAGGTTTGAAAACATTACATCTATGATTGGACTGCAGAATCATCTTATTGATGCCACCTTTAAAACACTGACAGTGCAATGCAAGCAAGACATGCTGCCTTTGTTGGGAGAGCTGGTCAGTCACATCAGAATGGTCAACCAGACTCTGTGGGACAGGATTAGGCCCATAGACGTTGCAGTAAATGCCATAGAGGAGAAGGTTGGTCACGTGTCCAATGACCTGAAGGAGCTCATGCCACTCACTGAGAAGCTAAATCAGACAAGGGCTGCACAGAAAGACAACAATGAAGTAACACCCATTACAAAGCAGCTGGAGAACCTGACTGCCGCAATCGACGTCTTGAACATGACAGTTACATACTTGGAAAACATCCAAGATGAGATGAGGAACCAGTCACAAGAGACAGAGGAAGAGATGAAAGAGAGATTGAAAGGCTGCCAGGATGGAATTAAGGATGCACTCAATGACACCATGACAGTTATCAATAGTGCCATTGACTCTGTTAAAAATGATTACTATATTTTGCAGGATAACATTGAAAACACAAACAACAGACTGAGCAAGATTCATGAGGATTTCACTGAAAAATTCCAAAGTTTATTGGATTTAAAAGTTGACATTGACTCATTGAATACTTCTCTCCTTTCCTTGCAAATACAAATGGAGAAGTCTGATGCTGCTTCAGATGTCTCCAATATGTTTTTATATCCTTCCTTAAAGGGTGATGAAAGTAACAAGGCAGAAAATCTCACTCATCTATCCCATAAATTGCATGATGTATTTTCCAAGCTTGAAAACCACCAAGCAGCCATTAGTCATCTGCAACAGGCTAATTCCTCCATTGAGTTTGGAGAATGCAGGATGCGTCTGAGGAGCCTTGAAGTCATGATGAATGCTCTGGGCAGCAACATAACCTCAGTTATGAAACCAAAGAAGAAATCAGCACTGGAGCCTGGTCTGGCCTGGAAATACAAAGATCTGAGTAAACAAGTGCAGGACCTTGATACCAAGACCTTCAACCTGAGCCATGAGGTTTTGTGGCTGAAAGAGAGTACTTCACAAGCATGGCTGACCTGCAGAAATGTGTCTGCTGCTTTGGACTTGATGCACATTTACATTCCTCAGATTTTTCAAGAGCACATTAACCTCAGTCTTCTTCACCGCAGTTTAAGCGAGGTCTTACATCCTAAGAGCCAGGATCTGAATAATTCTGCCCTTGGGTCCAATCCCACAGCTTTTTTAACCTCCACACTGACCTACATTCTCCAGAATGTTTCTCTACTTCAAAGGCATGCCCAGGAGTTGGACAGAAGGATGGAAGCTATATTTGTACCAAATTCTACAGTTTCAGTGGGAAGGAATCAGCGGGACACTGATACCATTATCAGTCAAGGTAAGGCATATTTGCAAAAATTACTGGTTGTACTTGTTTAATTTTTAAAAGCTGTCATTTAGCATCAAACAAGCCAGAGAGAAGCTGGAAATGAACAAATGCACTTCCTAGACTTTGGGGTGTCTTAGTTAAAGTCTTTATTTATATTAACCTTAAACCAAAGCTTGGTGTTTTAACAACTCCTTGGATAGGAACATGGGCTCCAGGCTTGTACATATCACTTTTTTTTTGTTATTAATGGCACCCAGCTGGCCGTCGTTAAACTGACTAAAGGTATGGCAGCCAAATGGACAGAAGACAAGGGAGAAGAATGCACAAGGAAGACTGAACCTCCTCGTGGGACATCACTATTTCTGACCACAAATGCAGAGCTTGTTTTGTTTTGTGCATATTTCATTTCCAAATCCAAGTTTATATTTGCTTGAAGTCAGACCTCCCTTAATATATTCCCTTTCTGTAATAAAAAGACCATTACTCTTTACCCTGTACACTAAACAGAGTTGGTTGTATCCATGGTAACAACCTCTCCTCAACAAATCGACAACAAATCTAAAACTACTTAAATCTAATATGTGAGCTCATGCGTGGTTTTTATGTAAAGATGTGACTACCGTGCCTTTCGATGACCTGTAGAAGGTTCTAGCAGATTCTATCTCAAAACTTAAAATATATTTTTAAATAGTTCTGATTATTTTTATATTATCATATCTGTAAGAGGTGTTGCCTCTTGTTTTGCTAGCAGAAGCCGCTGGGTGCCACACTGCCCGTTGTCAGAATGGAGGCACGTGCATTGATGTACAGGCTGGTTCTGTTTGTGCCTGCCGATTCCCATTCAGCGGCAGCGACTGTACCCTGAAATTGGCGGACATTGGAGCCCCTGCCCCTGGTAAGATATTACACAATCACGCAACATGCTGATGCATCGAAATAACGCATTCCCAGTAATTCCCATGCATTCCCATTCTGTCCTGTGTTTTCATATTTCTCTACGCTTTGTAATTGCCATGAATTCCCATCTTGTCCTGTATTACAGATTCCTCTAAGCCCGGTAGTTCCCATGCCTTTCCCTTCCATCCTGCGTTACAGATTCCTCTAAGCCCATTCTCATGCATTCTTGTTCTGTCCCGTGTTACAGATTCCTCTAAGCCTCTTCCCATGAATCTGTCCTGTGTTACAGATTTCTCTAAAGGCTCCTACCGCTACGCCCCAATGGTCACTTTCTTTGCCGCACACACTTACGCCATGACTTCTCCTGGCCAAATCCGGTTCAACCACCTGTATGTGAATTATGGCACGTCCTTCTCGCCTGGCAGTGGCAAGTTTGCCATCCCTTACCTGGGGGTGTACATTTTCAAGTACACGGTGGAGTCCAGTGGTCCAGATCTCTCGGGGTACGTGGTGGTTGATGAGGAGGACAAACTGTCATTCCGAGCACAGTGTTCGAGTACAGGCAGCTGTGTCACCACTGGAGACGCTGTCCTGGAACTCAATTTAGGTCAGAGGGTTTGGTTAAGGCTGGAGACCGGGGGCATCCCAGCCAGGTATCCTCCAGTCACAACATTTGGGGGCTTTCTACTATACCGTACCTAAGGTTTCCATAGTCCACACAATATACTGCTGCTTCTTGAGTTTTTGCAAAGCCTGTCATTTTGCTGCCGCACAGAATGATTTGTCTGATAATTGCTAAAATAGCTTTAGCTGTTTTGCATTTGTGTGCTGAAGTCTAGTACTGTCTTCTGTTTTAATGAAAGCCATGCTTCTCTAGGGTGGCAGGCAAAACTACGAGTATGTGTGAGTTGCAAAGCATACCGTCCAAGGAAAAAGGGCTCGGTAAGCATTTGGCTTTACTGTGGATCCTTCAGAATGTCGTCGCTGAATCTCTTGTCAGACTTGTCAGTTTGATCACCGTAGCCTCTTTACTTGGCACATTATCTGTTTCCCAAGAACACTGCTTAAGACCATCGTTATTTCAGATTTTTCTTTTTAATTCAATTTGCTACAGCTAAATGGTCAGAGTGTACAGCTCTGTAGTCACTATTGACTGGCCCTGCCAGATCCTCTCTTAACATCAGGAACACATGAAGGCTCATCCTAAGCAAAGTCACTTGTTTTTGTTACGTTTCTTTGTATTCACATTCGCTGGTTATGCGCTATGCTTCTCAGGAAAATGGAAACATCATGATGTAAGAGGCCTTAAGATCGTCACTGGCTCCCAAAGCCTAGAAGCAAAACAGATGATTTTTTAAAAAGTGTGTAAAATGTCTGGATGTGACATTTTGGTAACATGACAAAAGTAAAACAAATGGATGCAAAATTCTGTGGGAAGGAAAAAAACAAAGAACAATGACGCCAGTTTAGTGTCATATAGTACAGTGAGATATAAAATCTTGTTATAAATCTCATGCTGATGAGTTTGGGTAAGTGATTTAACACATGGGATAGGCATGCTGCCATACCTTTATTCATAAAATATGCCGATTTTAAGAAATATTTTTGCACAATAAAGGAGCTTATGAAAAAGTTTAACATTATTTAGTATAACATATATAGTATAACATCTCACCATCACATCAATGAAATATTCATTTGATAGCTTTTAATTAATTATGACATATAATTGTTATGATTCCACTCTGTTTGTGTGTGGGGAGAGTGGGGGTTGCGCATATTGTATATTACATGGGTCCCCACAAGGAAAAACTCAAATTTATAAAAATCTTTGACTGCAATAAAAAAAAAAAAAAATGTCAACAGTTTTGTGTTTTGTCTGGTTATTTATGGTGAAGGTTAGTGCTGGTTAGGGGTTAAAGGTGTCGATGCTGGCAATAGGGTTTTTCCCATAGAAATAAATAGAGTCCTCACAAATATATAAATACGGGTCTGTGTGTGTTTATGTTCTTCCTGTGTCATAGATGTTTACTCCAGTCTCCTCCCACAGTCCAAAGACGAGCAGCTAGGCTGAGTGGTGTATCTATTTCCCATAGTGTATGACAGTGTGAGTGCATGTACACCCCATCATAGACTATCACCTCCTCCCGGGGGTCCCCCAGTCATGTGGGTGGGTCCCAGGCCCCCATATGACCCTGACCAGTTAGAATATGGATGGATAGATCAATCGATGGATTAAAATTAGTATACAAAGGACTCAATAATACAATAAACATCATATTAAATTAGCGAAACATCTCGTGCGTGTATTTGTGTCTGTATGAGATTGAATTTGAATGTACGTGCAGGTTTCAAGCAATCCACATTATATTTCATTTAAAACGCTCTTTTCTGCCAATCTCTTTTATCCAAACACGACGCTTGTCAATGTTCCTGTTTTTCACTACGGTTCAGCTTCCCTGTAAACGCGCCATCAATGGTACAAGTGTAAAAAAAAGTGTGAAAATGCGGCGATGGGAATCCTGCCAGCCTTCATCCTGATCAGCCAGGCAGTGCATCGCACTGGCCCTCATTAAATGTCACCACATACCATTACTCTTCATAAGAGCATCTGACATCCAGTCACCCGAGGGCAGCTGCTATACAGTGATGCCAGCCTTGGACCCCCCTTAAAGGCTGTTCATTTTTAAATGCTGCCTAAAATAGTTTTTAATGATAAAATAATAATTACTCTCACTAGACATAACCTCAGTTACTACTGAAGTACAAACTATGAACAAAAATAGTAACTGCATGATTGGCACTTAGTTTCTGGTTAATAAATACATTAAGTTAGAGAGAACTACTACAACTACTACTACTAGTTGTGATCCCTTGAGTAAAGTGTTCCCAAACTATTTTAATTTTATATATTTTGAAGAACCTCTAGTCTACCGTAGTATAAAACATTTCTGTTCAGTGGAGCGGCATTTCACATTTTACATGGGCCATGTGGTGTGGAAATAACTGCCGATTAAACTGTGGCAATAATTGCTTCAGTTGCTTTATTTGTAGTTCTATGAATTGTTGCTTTTAATTTACCTGGGTACCACTAGCTAGCACTAGTCTAACTGTATTTTTTTAACCATTAAGTTAGAACTGATCATTCAGACTACTATTTCATATGTGTAAGTTTCGCCCAACTTTTCATATATAGACTGCGTTTTAATGTTTACAAAAACGATAATGGGAATTTTAAAAATCCGTTAATACCGAAGGTGTAAACAGCTCGGAATTTGTGGAGAACAAATCAGTGGTAATAAAACTGAGTCCTTTCACCACCAGGGGGCAGACTAAGGCCACTGAGGACTGAGTTCATACCTGTATGGTAGTGGTTCATGATGAATGCTCAGTTATCATAAGGTCATTCCACACCTTTGAATCATAGGGAGATAATCATCTTCCCAGCCACTCATTGTGACTTATTGTGTATGCTGTTTTGATTCTAACAGACCAAGTCAGGATTCCATCTAAAAAAAATTAGTAATTTAATTTACTGTTCACCTGAAAACATTTTCAGTAAAGCAGAAATTTCTGGACAGACTAGGACAGTGGAATCATGTTCAACCTTTGAAAATAATTAATATTATATCTTTTTAAAATACATTTATATTGCATTATATCTTGTGCATTGTATATTTAATTTATTAATGAATGAATGGTTTTTATTTTCATATTAAAATTTCAGCTGTCTATGCTGTAAAACCACAAGATAGCATACACAGTAATATGGAGAGATCATTTTTTTCACATGTTATAAATTCCTTCTAGAAAACTCAGACCTTGGTTTATTAATAAATGGCCTGGAGACTCACAATGCATGCTGGTTTTTACTCTAGCCCAAAACCTTTCATTGTTGTTCAGCTTTTCACTGGATAAATGGCATAATCCAAACTGCATAAAAGCTAACAGGAGGTGATGAGGGGGGCGTGGCACACAGGAGGATCGACCGAGCAGGTCATGACACTAACGGGTATCTGGTCCCTGAACAAATGAGGGGGAGCCCAATTAAGCTCATCTTTAGGTCCAAACTCCTTAGGGTGTGTTTTACAACACATACTGTAATATTATGAAGAGGAAACATATTTTAAAGCATAAATTTATAAAGCACAACCTTTCTTTAACAAAACTTTCTCTAACAAAAAAAGCAATCAGTGAATTATAATATTTTCATATTATTATAATATTTTTATAAGGGATGCTCTTAATTATAATATTTTAATTAAGGATTTTTAATTAAGAATTCATTCTTCATTTGGAAATTCGCGCAAATCCTCAAATTCATTTTGATCAGTTTTCGAATCCTACCTATTCAATCACACATTTAGCATCTGTGCCCCATCAGACCTACAGGACATTATGCATTCAGGGCTTCTTCGCACAAAAAGCTACTTGTCCTCTAGATTTATTCACATCTGGCAATTTACTTCACATTCATTGCAAAGGAACTATTTGGTGATTTTATTACGTCCCAGCTACACACCACAGGGCTGATCTGATGTAAAATGTGACCCAGTGCAGGACGTTATGCTTTAATCGGAGCAAAAAAAGGCAACAACGCAAAATTTATGTTAGCATGTCAATGTTCTATGGTTCCCAAGATCTATATTTAAGGGCATTTTGCACCAATTAACTCTGAATATTCAAAAATAAAACAGGATGTACCATGTTGCATTGTCATTTTAATGAAAATGCAAAAATATAAGGTAAACACTGAAAACAGAATTAGAGTTTTGAGGCAATGATTAATTTTCTACTAGTAATTTCCAAATAAACTGTATGTCATCAAAAAGGTGAAGAACACCTCAGTGGTGTCTTGTGAAGAAGCTTTATAAGAACACTTATCTAAGCCTCCAGGAATTGGAATAAAAAATGCATCTAAATGTTTACTACTGCAAAATTTTCATGCAAAATATAAACAGGAAGCACTGCACAGCTAATTTGATGGGGCATTCTTTATCAAACGAAAATGTATTATTTTAATCAGATTCATTTGCATTTTGTTTATCCAGCACCACTCCAAAACACCATCGGTGCACCCTGCAGTAGGAAGGTTGTGGCATATTAATTGTGCCAACTGTCACTCAAGAATGTATCTATCAATACTCTTGCAGGAACAGACTAACTCCAACAAGTCCCGATTCAGGGGAGAGGTGAGATTCTTTGGTTACTTGGAGAGAGAGAGTCATGCTTGGAGTAATACCCAAAAAGCCAACTAAGCACAAAATAATTCAGTTTCGTTGTATTTTTGGAAAAACACTGATGGCACTGCAGCGAGATCTTCATGGGATACCAGATTATATTTATAGAATCACTGAAACGCAGGATGGTTTTGGGTGCCTGTTGCATAATAAGCTAGATAGACCATTTTTCTGCCATTGGCAGTGAATTATGAACTTATTACCCAACTGTTAAAACAAAAAAAAAACATGCAGAATGATAGTAGTGTTTTAACAGTGACAAAATAGTGTACATTTTTCCCGACACGTGCAAACACACAACTTACAACAAATGGTGAAAAATGACCTGCAGGATGTACCTTATGGTAACATAATAACTGATAGCACCTAACAAATGAATCAAACAGGATGCACACAATCCGGCACACAAAGAGTTAGCAGGGCACAGTATTGCAGCACCAACAACCAGGGATCCTGGCCAGGGATTTAGCTACCTGATGTTCGCCGATTCAAGGATAGTAGCTGAGCAATAAAAGACAGACACCAATCCCCCTCCCCCCACTCCCGGTATGGCCCAAGTCAAATAACAAGGTGGTGAAAAGTAGACCCACACCCAACATATGTAGCGATTATACAGGTGTGCAATGTCAGAGATGCTCCAATGTTTGACCCGCTGACAGCAGACACATTTCCAAAACATGAGGACATTCTGTGCACCTGAGTCAGACTGAAACTGTTTGATTCATGTCGGTGAATGAAACACTTTCCAAAATAAAAAAAAAAAACGGGGAACGTGAGTCTCTCTCACGTGTACGTAATTTCGGGTAATGCGGGGTATCGCTTCACTCATCCTGTCCAACACTTTTGACGCTATTGACAAATCTGCACAGGCGCCAAAGGAAACTTCTTGAGGGCATGAGTGCCATCAGCCAAGCATTTCAAGCTGTGTGCAGGTGAGCGGAGACTCTTACGCGCACATACGGATGCTGGCAAGACATGAGCACCAAGCCATCTTCCCTGCCGGAGGCAGCGAGCATAGGGCGGAGTCTTGGCTACAGCCCGGGGCGCTCTCGCCCCCCCAACCCACTGTCCTTCTTACAAAAGCAGACCTGCAAAGTGTCACAGCTCTCCCGCTAGGCTAACCTCTCTATACCCGCTAGGCTAACCTCTCTATACCCGCTAGGCTAACCTCTCTATACGCTTCAGTAAATCTCACAGTTTTCCCCCCCGAAAATTCCCACTATAAATAAATATGAGGCCATATCTGTGCGGGGACATCGAACTATATCCATATCAACCCAATGTTTTTAGTAGCCTTAAAGGGATTGTAGCATTTTTGCATCTACAGTTGTTCCTCATACAGCAGCCCAAAGTGGTGAGGAGGATTTTCCTCACAAACTGCATCAGCAAAACCATAATTAATTACAATGTTATAAACTATGATCCCGTACTGGATGAGCGGTCATGATGTACTATTTATGAGTTTTCTAGCTACCCACAGGCTGATGCATTCTGGCGAGGGCATTTTCAGGTGTGCAAAGCAATGCCTAATCGGATGATGATGATAACAGAGCTCTCACAGAACAGAAGACTTGTGTAACAATACAAAGAATGCCTTTGATGTACCCTGGAAAGAATCAAACTGTACAGCACTCCAAAAGGAATGCATCAGCCAATCCACAATGTAACCCGCCCTCTACCCCCGACGAAGCTGACTTCCTTCTCGATGCCTGCCCCCCCCCCCCCCTTTCCTGAGAGTCTCATCATGGGGTTTCCCCTCACCATTTACCGAATGATAAGGAAAGGTCTCCTCCCTGAATAACAAACAGCGTAAAATTTGAGACTTAATATCATATAATGACCCTGGAAATAAAAACGTCCATAGGAAATGAAAAGCCATCCCTGACCCTCGGCCACACAGTCCTGAAGCAGGGTAATTTAGGCCCAATGCTATGTGGAGGGGGGGGGAGAGAGAAAGAGCAACAAAAGCCAATAAAGTGAATTATCAAACCGATGGGCTCAATGAGAACGTCCTTGTTTCTATAGGGTGAAATATGCAGAAATGTGCAATGTATGAGCACTCATATTACAGGGGTTTGATGGCAAGCAGATGTTGAGTCATTGCAGGCTCATGCGGGTCCTTTTGTGCTTTATGTTACCAGCTTTACAGAAACTAGTAAAGGTGGTTTCAGCACCCACACCAAAAAATACTTCCAATAAGTACATTTACATTTTCTTAAAATTCCTTTGTTTACACAGTAATATTGAAAAGAAATATGTCTAGGTATAGTATACCTAAATACTTCAGGTTTGTTTATTTGAATAAATATATCCATCTGTAAGTTAACATACAACTGAATGCTTGCTTGAATGCATTTCTTGCTAAGGTCTACCACAGCTCTGAATGCCTGCTGTCCGGTCATTTACAAAAAACAATCAGTTCGCTTCAGAGGAACATCTACCTGTGGCGAACTTCAGTCAAATACACACACAAGTGTAATCAGACTCATCTGTGTTCCCTCTTTCCTGCTCCTTCATCGGAGAAAAAAAAAACGGTCTGATTTTTTGTTTTCTTTGGTATTAGAGCGGTGAGGACATCAACGTGTCGTCTTCCCTGTTTGCTTTGGTTACAGTCTGGAGGATGATAAAACAAAGCCTACTGCTTCCTGTGCGCTCCGGCCGAGGATCGCAAGGCTCTTCTCTGTTCTCATTGCATCACTATATTCTTATTGTTTATCTCTGTGTTAACTGGTGTTCTAAACCTACTACTGTTGGCCATCAACAATCAGCATTCAGTACAAAATGCAGATACAGTACTGTGCAGCACAGTAGGCAGTCATAGGCGGCCAAATGAAATTATGCTTAAATGATCTTTATGTTGGTGCAAAGTTATGATTTTATGTCTGTCAAAGTGTCTCTTAAACATCT
>JAODKF010000046.1:31927173-31953463 GCA_026779585.1 Mormyrus proboscirostris
CTCTTAAAATTACCCCAGTATCTGCAGCAATCTTCCAATACACCTCACTGTGTCTGGGTAATCAATACCTCATTCAGTTATGATTTTATGTCTGTCAAAGTGTCTCTTAAACATCTCTCTTAAAATTACCCCAGTATCTGCAGCAATCTTCCAATACACCTCACTGTGTCTGGGTAATCAATACCTCATTCAGGATTTTAACAAATGAAGTTAATTAATGAATTTAACATGCACATGGAATGGCCGGGTGCCCCTGAGGAGAGGTTTGGAACTGAAGAGATGCTCCAACCATCCAACAAGATTATCAGTAACTTCTTGGAGAACAGAGGAAATGCTTTAAAATTAATATCCTAAGACTTCATTCATTCATTCACTCATTCATTCATTTAGTCAGTCAGTTCTTTATTGTAATTGTACATGACAGTACAACAAGATTGGGAGATTTTGCACAGTACTGCATACGTTTACTGTACGTGATTATACAAGTTATACAAAAATGCACGATAATTTAGGCACTGTTTAATATGCAGAATTGTTTTTGACTGGGCAAAATGCCTTATATAGGATGGTTTAGAGACTGTGCATTAGCTTAGTCTAATTTGTAACCGACAACACAACTGAAATGAATGATGTTGTCTTTTGTCAATATAGCTGGATTATCTTCGGTTTCCTACAAGGTACATCCTCGAGAGAAAAACCCAACCCATAAAGACCAGCTCATAGATTCCCATCCATCTTCCAAATGCACATCCTATCTGGGAACCATCCCAGGCAGCATAGGGCACAAGGCAGGGGTACACCATGGACGGGATGCCAACCCATCACATGGCACACCCTGCAGGCAACATAGACATGCCAATTAGCCTAACTGCACGTCTTTGGACTGCGACAGGAAATCCCCATGATGCAAGCTCCACCCACACAGCTCAAACCTCCAACCTTGAAGTTGTGAGGAAACATTGCGATCCAATGAGTTGCCGTATTGCAGACTTCTGTAAATTTGCTGGCAATGGTTATTTTTTTAAGTATAAGTTGCTCTCTTGAACTTCCAACCAAAACCACTAATAGGCCTCAACAGGTTTCTGCAGAGGCATTTTAGTCTGGCCGTGGTTCAGTTGTGCGTTTAAATAACTTTGTGGCTTTGTGAAATAAAGCTTCATCATTTTAACCTTAATTACCTTATCTATCCTTTCATTTTGCACCGAGGACCAAAGGGGATAAGGATGTGAGCTGGTAATAAAAAGACTGCTTGGACTAATTCCCAGAAATGTACTTGTGTTTAAATAAAGAAATAAAAGCCAGAAGATGAAACTGTGGGAGCGGCCGTGTCCAAAGAACACGCTTTGGGCGAGATGCGCGGCTGGGGATGAGAATGAGCGAGCTGCAGCGTGGGAGGGATGCCTCATCCTGCTGCGTTACTACATCACAGGATATCAACAAGCGTCAGCCACATGGACTGGGCTCATGACGGAGTGGCTGGCAGCCCTTCCCCTGCAAGGAACCTTCCTCTAATAATCCGCCAGTAAAGTATTCCGTAATAATATTCAGTGATTTAGTTTAACCGCGTGTGAATTTTGGGAAAAACATCCATTAGTCACCTATTAGAGGCCTTACTCTTAAGGCACTGAGAATTTCTAAACCTAAATAACTTAAAAGAAATGCTTGATATCGCATTTATATTTGTGCGATTTTCAGCCTGAGAGAAAAACACTGCGCAAAATACAGCACAATATGGTCTTAGGGAGAGACACTACTACTGTATGTCTTGGAGTCGCATTGCCATAACCCCATTTTCTCCATTGGATATCTGTATTTATTACTCCGTTTTCAGAAGTGCATCAGTCATGTTGTATCAGGAATGACTTATAATAGGAATAGGAATTTAGTAAAATTCTCAGTGCATTTAGCATAAAAAATTGTTAAGTAGCTAATTATTACAATGCCATCTGATACTACGTACTGGATATGACCAGCTAACACAAAATGAGACTTTATTAGCTATGAAGAAATGAATCCCTTGTGTTGTGCTCTGTTGAAATGCCTCTTCCATGAGGATTAATCATATATGTCGGTCATTCATATATGCCCTAAGCAAGCACATTAACTCTTTGACAAGCTGACACGCTGATAAAGGTGGTTAAAAAAATCCCCCATAACCAATCTGCCTGTTGGTTAAGAGATCACTTTGCAGCAACATTTCAATGTTTCCTGTCTGGAAGTGGAGTGGACAGCTCACCTTTACCATCAGTGAGGACTCCTGTACTTTCAGATTCCTTGGAGAAGGTATATTCTCTATGGCTCTGTGAATTAATGACTTAAATGAATACAAACCCTTAATATGTTTCAAAATGCCGCATACCTTCGTACCATAGTATTATGAGGCATTCCGCTAATCTGATGTAAGATCAAATTGCATAACTCTGCATATTCACAAATGCTTAGGAAAAAGGTGACCCTACTGATTTTGACAGCAACGTCCTTGATTTTACCGTTAGGGAAAATAAGAACCAAACACCCAAAACGGCCTGAAGGAAATACCTTCATATGACAACCGATGACTTGAGCGGTTTGTTACACACACGCATGGTTCTCATGTAGTTAAAAAATTCCAGTGGAAATGAATTATGAGTTTTCCTGCCTCTGGCCCCAACAAGCTGACAGGTCTGACCGGCAGTGCAAGGCTGTAGTTACTGGCTGAGTGAGATGAGAGGTTCCTGCAGTACCATCCAATATCTTCCTAGCAGAATGATGATTACACACACTAGGGGGTTGGAATCAGCCACACATGTGTCTTCTTGAAGTCATGTGACACATCTCTGGGGTGGGGCCGACACTTAGACAATGTCTAAATTGTCCTTCAAAAAAATGTTAAAAAATATCTACAGTATGTTGCACCAAATTAACTTTGGTATTATGAGTATTAGATAGCATAACACAAGACATAAGATGCCAGTAAAGAGAACGCATAAGTAAGAGAGCTTATTGTAGGTTGTTATTACGAGTTGTTCCAATAAATACATTAACAATTGCGGCAATATGGTAGATAGTGTTTCAGTAAGAAATTACGGAAAATGAAGGTGAAGAGGAGAAATTCCTGCAGATGAGGAAAGTATCAGGTCACAGATCTGTTAAACTTGAAGAACGTGCAGTGAACAAGGATTAAATCTGAATTAGTCCATCTGAGCAGGAGGCAGTGATGAAATACTTGATGTACAAGACGCAAAGGTGAAGGTACTTGATGCGTTCGGACAATCAGCGATGGACCTGCACTTCACAGCTGTCATATCGGATATCGCTGTACTTCGTGGAATTTAAAATAAATTTCCGCCTGACTGCTAATTATATTACCACTATGGAGGGATTATGCTAGAGAGTGGCATTTTTAAAAGTGTAATGATGCCCAGAAATGTAGCCATGCTGTCATTTTGGTTTTCTACATGAAAAGCAATAAACGGAAGCCCCATCACACTCAAAACAGTGGCATGAAATTTTAAACACAATCCCATCCTTCGCTGCTGCCCTGTTCCTTGAACCTCATGCCATGGGCGTGCGTGCTTCTTCTCAATCAGAAGGAACCATGCAGGAGGATAAACACTATGGTTTTGTGATTGCCTCTTCCTTCAGCATAATTTAAAAGTCTTATTTTTGGAAACCACATGGAACCATGGGAAAGGAATTCCACAGAGAGCAGAAAATCCCCACTTGTTAAACATAAGGGGGGAAAGTGCGAGAGAAGGGCAACGAAACACAGTAATACTGCTTAATAAATGATGATGTACAGATGATCATCTTTCCAAAATAAATCAGGAAAGTACATTTAGTTTATTTATATTTCCACTTAAATGCTTTAAATAATTTTCTTTTGTAGATCACGCTACACAACTGTGCAAACAAAATGTAGCTAAATCGCCAATATTTTCACATTTGCACTTGTACGTGGCAAATGATAGGCACTGAAAAGTACTGACTGACATGTCACTGAAGCTTTAAGCCATAGCTGAGATTAGAACTGGTACTTAAAAATAACAGTGCAATCACAGTAAAATACAGACCATCTGTTCCCTGTCCCCACAGACAGCCTGCGAGTCTCTGGTTTAGGAAGCTGACCAATCAGTCGTCCGCAGCGGCTTCACGCTTCATTGGCACATTAGAGCCAATGGCCACCTTAGGTCTGAAACCTCCAGAAATTCCATCACCAGTATACAGTCATCCTGCTTTGTGTGGAAGCGGCCGAGGACGGCGAACAGTGACATGAGGACCTTCGATCACCTTCACAGGTTTATGTGACAGCAAATCCATAACCACCAGACAACCACAAACTGCATAATAGATTAAAAATGAATATATTATTAACTTCAAAATATGTACAGTCAGCGTTTTAAAAAAAATCTCTTCATCCTTGCATGTACTCAATTAAACAGATACATTTTTGCTATAGTATGGCGCTTTCGTCATGCACCATATTAAATGACAGTGTAAATGACTAAGAAAAACCAAAGATAAATAACTATTGAGCTTTTCTAGATGATTTATCTGTGTGGGCTGCAGTTCTGAACGCTGTACTTTAATAAATTTTACCATTATTTATACAAAAGATTTTGTAGCATTTTATAGCTGTTGCCCCTTTAGGATGAGGGTAGCCAGTGCAGGCCCTTGAATGTAGATTTTAGAAAATTATATGCAGTTTTAATAACCTGTGAACTGCAAGCAAAATAATTAGATAATTATCAGCAGCATCCATGGAGAAAATACCAGAATATCCTGCACTTATCAAACATGGCTACCTGCTACTGCTATAGGTCCGTTAGCTATTTCTATGCAGAAAAACATAAACCTGAAACTACAAATTATCCTACGATTAAAGACAATGCCATATGACAACATTGATTTACAACTTGAAATGAGCCATTGTAACAGCAATGCGTTAACTTCTATAATGACAGTCTTTTTGTTTTCCATCTGAGATCTTCTGATTTTTATCAGGTCTACATTGCTCAAAATTTGACATGTTAATCAATATGACTATCTTGCAGGTGTAAAGTGAACCAGCATCCTGTGCATGCTGTCCTATGCGTCCTGTGACAGGATCCCAGCTCACGGCAAACCCTGTTCTAAACACACAGCTATGGACGGTGGGTGAATGATCATCAGTGAGCTGCTTAAATCATGAACATAAAAGCAGAGCCCTTCTTCAGATTTCAACCTACATGCTTCAGTCAACAGGCCAGTACCTCAAGTGTTAGACCGACAATTGTAACTAAAATTGCATTTGTTGCTTGTTGTGTGTCACTAGTTCCCCTGGGAAGAATGTAGAAGGAATGTGTCTGGGGCATCCCAGTAAGGGAATTTCAGTATAAACAGTAAATGAGTGGAAGGGTACGTGACACCCAGGACTCCTCAGAGGATTCGGCAGTTGTGTTGCTGGTGTAGGCATTCCGCAAGCCCTCCCTCATTCTGGTCAGAAGCTCTCAGTGATCACTGTGATTAAGGCTGCGTTTCAGTCTATATTTTATTGCTCAGACTAACAAAGGCCTACTTCCATAGCTCACAGTCTTGGGGGACTGATACCCTCATTTAGGCTTGCCAAAAAAGCATATGGAAAATTGGTAGGGTTGTTTGGGCAGTGCCGGTCTGTCCCCGCTAGGTATGTGTGGCCGTTAGTATTGATGAGTCTTTCGCTCATGGGAAAAACCTTCAGCATTCTCAGGACACATATTATTGCAGAATAAAGGTGCTGGAGAATCGATCAGAGTTTCCATTTCAGAGGTAAAAAATGTTCTGTTGAAGATATCCGACACTCTTCAGATCAAGGTTTAATTGTGTATTTTTTATTTCATTTTATCTTATTTTGTTTATTTCATTTTACGCTGTTTTATTCTATTTTTGCATTTTATGCTATTCAATATGAAGAGTACAGGCTGGGAACTGTTTTGGGTTTATCACAATAACTTTCAATCAATTTATAACTTAATTGTAATATTGCTATTTTGCATTTAATACATTTATTATTTATTCTTTCTGTTTTTAAGCGGATGTTTTTGTCCAAATAGTCCTACACAATCCACATAAATTACAATTTGATATCATTTTTAAAAGATGGGTATGCTTTACTAAAGAAATGTGAATTAATATTAATTTCCCCAGACTAGAGCGAAGACAAACATGGTGAACTTCTCCAGGATTATGACCAGGTGGCAGTTCCTCTGAGAGGAACATCCCTCCTAATCAGCACAGCTTTCAAGCAATGCAGCAGCATTTGAATTTATTTAGACACAAAGGCAAATAGGCTAGAATTCAAGACGGATGGATTGGATTTTGATGTTGAAAAAGTCTTGGTGTAAATGTATGAATTAATGCTTATATTATCTAGAAAATCTGAAGCACAATAAAATTATAAATTAAATTAGAATTGAGGTAACTAACTTAAAACCACTTGGGCCTATCCCAAGCAGGGGAACAGCCTGCGGGACAGAGGGAGAGCACACACACACACACAATGAGAAATTTACAGGGACCGATTCACCTGTCCACCTGTCTTTGGACTTTAGAAGGAAACTGGAGGAGCTGAAGGGAAGCCTAAAGGCTTGGGGCAGATTTAATCCCCCAACCCTGGAGGTGTGAGGACAGAGTGCCACCCAGAGAACCAACAGTCCAGTCCAAACCAGGTCAATCAAAAAGAAACTACCAGTGCACATGTCTTTTCGTGAAAAGTGTTTTCTGAATCTGCCTGTTATTAGTGGATGGGATATGGAAAGGGCTGTTCCCCTTCCCAGTTCTCATATATGATGTGGTCTCCAGTGTTCTCAGAGTGTGCTTGGTTCCCAGCGCAAGCTCAAAGGGGCTGTGATTAATGCTCGCGCCTCCAGTAGGAAGGTCTCCAGTAAGATTACAGTTCAGCTTGTTGGTTAAAGGCAGCTAATTGTGTTAGAGGGGCGGCTGTGCTGCTTTAAGTTATGCCACATTTGAATTATAATTATGCCTGACTAACTCCTGACTAAGTCGAGCTAAATTGCAATTCGAAGTTGCAATAACCGGCCCAGCTGGCAAATGTAACTGGGAACATCTTTTATTTTCTCATTATGTATGAAGCCCTGTGTATGTGTGACTGCCAAATTAATTGCCAAATTAATGAGTGATATATCACCGGCGCAAATATTGTTTAGCTGGAATGAATGCAATGATCATTTACGCCCCACGCATGCCAGTACATCACACTATTGCTCCACCAGAGGAGTGGAGTACCTATACTTCTCCAATGACCATTTGAGCACCTACACTTTCCCAATGACCATCTGAATACCGATACTTCTCCAATGACCATTTGAGTATCTATACTTTCCCAATGACCATCTGAGTACCTAAACTTCCCCAATGACCATTTGAATAACTATATTTCCCCAATGACCATCTGAGTACCTATACTTCCCCAATGACTGTTTGTGTTCCTGCCAATTAAGAGGAGTATTAATATTAGAGGAACACAAATTGCTCCAAACCCATGAGCCCTTGGTTGGGCAACTGGACTGTAATTTACAGTTTCACAAGTAACCACCTCTGCATCTTGCTATTTACCCCATTAGGTATATATGGAGGTGAAGCACATTAACAAAGACTATAAGAACAATTCTTTAGCTGTTCAACCTGCCCTCTATCCAGTCTCAATCATTCACTACTTCACCAGGAAAGGTTTGCAAACAAACGCAGCCTCTGGACACAGGCTTGTTTACTGCTTGTGACGGAGACCAAAAAAAAATGTGGAAAGGTGTGCAGAAACTGCAATAATAGGAGACAATTCAATATAATGAGCAGCCTGAGTACACCCTGTTCCCTGGCTTGCAAGGCTGCCAATGGGAGATTAGTCAACTTCAGAGTAACACCTTATGTTTCACAAGAATGTAGGTATGCGCTCGACGCGATGCTACATCCCGTCCCCAAGACTGACATGTTTTCGTGGAGCGGGACATGATGCGGCACACCTCAACCGTAGAAGCTTTCAAGATCATCCGGAAAGTTCCTGGAGCGGAGCGGAGCATATGACACGCTGGGATGCGCCACACCATTCAGGGAACTCAGCAGTGGCATGCTGCCATGATACGGAGGCCACCGAACTCCATGGCCCCGGCATCGGTTATGAGTTGATGGCAGTATGCCATGAAATGCAAAAAATTGTCCTAAAATGAATCAGATTTTTTTTCTATCTTTGCAGATTCTTATTACAAGATGTTCTTGATTGTGCTGTCAGGGAAGATAGCTGGAGGTCTTGGTTGTGATTCTCAATTCTTGGACTGATTATTTAAAAAAACTCTTTTTTTAAGGCTGCCACCCACATCAACGCTGCTGAATTGCTTTTATGACTGTGTCACATGTCAGTAAAACTTTTATTATCCTACATATTTTAAGGGCTGAAAAAAAATCCTTTGCCTCTCTGTACTTCTTTGTGCTGTGTTCATTTATGTTTTTAGTAGTAGATTACGTAAACCATGCCTAAATAGATATCTGAACACAATCAAGTATTTTCACAGATTGTAATTGTCAGAAACAATACACTTTTGGAAAATACTCAAAACCTTCAAATTTATCAACACACTTGTAGCTTTCAATGGCGAGTATTTATTTTGGGCTGTGCCTTTGAATTTCACTTTTAACTTAAAAAAAAAACAGTGTAGGAAGTGAGTTATGTTATTAAACACAGGCACAATCGCACAATGACTTTGTGTGATGACAGTTTTTGATCACATGGGCTCTGTATCTTAGGAAATGACTTAGCCTCTAAGTCGATTTTGATTGAAATTTATTTGTGGTTTTCACAGGCTCCAGATAGTCTTAAGCATGGTAAAGGCATTACAACTCATCAGCAAGTATCAAATAAAAAAATACCAAGCCTGCCAGAAGCTATTGTGAAAGTACAGAAAGATTCTTTCAGTGTACTTTTTTCATTTTTGTAATTTATTCCTTGCCGCCATAATTATAAACGATTGTACATATTGTAGACATTTTTGAATACTTAAGGCCAGTTTTTGGGGCGACAAGGCAAGCGTGGGAAGGTAATACACAGGCAGATATTTACACAATTTATGAAACACAAAAGGTATTTGATTCACCTTTGCCTGTGCCTTTATGAATTTTGGACCAGAAAATCCAGAAGCAAAACAAATGCCTAAATACCTACAGTATAAAAATCTATCTATCTATCTATCTATCTATCTATCTATCGCTTTTATCTGAGTATTTCTCATACTGAACCCAACTTGACTGTTGATGGAAGATGGATGGATTAAAATGATTTACATTTTCTATTGACAATTTCATATTTTGAGACCATTTTGTCTAATAATAGCAATCCCTAGTGAATTTCAATTTCTTCTACAGAATTCTGACTTTGCATGAGTCTCAGTTGTGGAACCAAGAGCATCAGCAGTTTGAATAGTCATTATATAAGAGATGTATTAGCCCCTAATGAGGTCAGCGCAGTTGCTGGGGGTAGCCGTGCCCCAACCCCACCCCCCCTGCTGAGTGTGTGGAGCTTGCATGCCCTCCTGGAGTTGTCTGAGTTTCCTCTGCATACTCCTGCAGTCCAAGAACCTGTGATGGACCAGCATCCCATTTGTACTGGATAAGTGGTTGGACAATGGATGGATGGATGGATGGATGGATAGATCTTTTTCTATTTAAAACATAAAATATTTCATGGGCTTTAACACGGCCAGTGGCCCCTGTGCTTTTGAGTTTGGAGAACCCCTCTACTATTTTCTACAATGGTGTTTTCTCAAAGTTGTTGACCAAAGGGGGAGGGGTGATGACAAGGGAGAGTGGGGGAAAATTTTATTAAATAAGGTTTGCTGAGGCCCCTCTTTAGCTTGAGCCCCTGGGCTGCAGCCTGGGTAAGCCCATACATTTAAGTGCCGTTGATTAAGGGGAAAAAATTTACGATGATTTATTTATGGGAATTTAAATGCATGTATGTATGTATGTGTGAGTAGTGCAATGCACAGTTCTCTGAAGAATACATCATTGACATATGTGGATTATATTGTACTGCGCTTAGACTTTTTTTTTTTGTAACCAATATCAAAATGGCTGTTCACATAAGTCACATTAAAATGGTGACAATTACGTGGTTTATAATTTGGCAAACTTAAGCTGTCAGAGGTTTTGGCACACGGGAGAAGGATCGGACTGGATTTGCTGAGACGTCTCATCCGAGCTGCTGTCTCTCTTAGGCTGGCTCCACTCTCAAATAGCTGAGGCTGGTTGCCAGTGCAGCATCCACCGTGCGCCTCCTCACATTTGTCCCGTATCAGACCATACAGATACAGTAGATGCTGGGCCAGAAGAGGCAGGATGCCCTGACTGTAGGGGAGGGGGGACTGAGGTGGCCTGAGATGGGTAATTAACATCCGGAAATCCTTTTAGAGTTGCTAGAACAGCCTGTGCTCAGAGTTAAAGCGCTCACGTGATCATAACTGTTGAATATGAGCCAATCACGTGATCATAACTGTTGAATATGAGCCAATAGGCTGCAGGGTAATTCTAAGAACTGCAAGCCAGAGAGTATGCTGATATATGTTAACACTGAGCTCTTTACCTTTTAATTACCTTTTATTAAACTGAATTGCTAATGAAAACTATATTTTCTTATTTGTGATGCCAGAATTTGTTTGAGGAATACATTTACATGTTCCTCCTGGCTAGGGTCATGGGCGGGGTAGGTTATCCCAGGCAGCAGATGACAGAGATACACCCTGGACAGAACGCCACCAGGGGCACAAACATGCACACGGCACGGGCCACTTAGGGGGGGCCAGTTAGCCAAACTGTATCTCCTTGGACAGCAGGAGGGAGCCCGTGCGACATAGAAAGAACGTGCTAACTGCATATAATATACAGTGTGTATGTGTGCATGGGTGTGGAGGTTCCAGGGAGGGGCAGAGTCAGGTGGTGAGCTTTTCATTCATCTGCCTTTGTGTCCCTCCTTTTCTCCCCCCAGTCTTTCTCCTACACCCATTTTCTACAAACTGTTCCCAAACTGTTCCTCGCTGCCATCCCCATGGTGCATGGATACCTGCTTAATCTAAGTTTGTTTGTATTTCAGTACAAATCAAAGAAATATATGCATATTTAATCTGGTCAATTGGAAGTTTTTTTTTCTTGTTTCTTTTCTCTTTGAATTTTAATTAAGAACCAAACAGGTAGAAAAACCAGCATATCCTCAGGACTGGGTGGACTGGAAATACGCACCCCTTATTTAGAACATGTAATCCAGGGAACAATTGTCACTTAATTTACTTATTTAAATAATATAAGAATGGGCACACAGTTCTCTAGATGAAGTCAGAGGACTCATAGGAACCCACCAATGCTTTGTGTTATGTATTTCAGTGGAACTGGAAGTGAGCTTGACCTACTTTTGCAGCTGCTAAAACTGATTTAATCACTTAATTCACTAACTTTATTGTGAAACGGCCTTTGCTTCACTGGAAGTGTCTGTAAATGAATTTAATCTGCCAGTATTATGATGTAAAAGAGCAGTCCTTAAACGCACACGTCCAAGTCGTCAACACTGATTTAAACGGATATGGGTAGAAAACAACTTGTTAACCGTGGTTATCAGATCCCTGAACGTGCTACGGGACCCATGTAGCGCACCGTCTTCATTTACCAGAGAGCGAGCCTGAGCATTATAGATGTGGTACTGTAAGAGGGCTGTCCGGACCCTAGCTGGCAAGGGGCCACTGAGGTTTTGAGACTGGCGTATGAAACCAGAACCAGCTGGATTGGAGATCGCTCAGTGTCTCCAGCCCTGGAGGGAAATCAGGCGAAAGAATGCCTCTTACTGAAAGTCCCTGTCGCACTTCATTAAGAATTGGATCGTTCACACCACCGCCGTACCTTTTAAAGTTGCGTGATGCTCACTTATTTGGTATGGATGAAATAAATATGGCAATAAATCTTATGGACTGGCAGGTCGACGGACCTATGAGTTATTCCCTTTATCTGGCTGAGTTTTATAAACAAGAAGACTTCTTTATATTCTTTTAAATTTCCAATAAGTATGTTATTTATCTCTCTTAAATATACACTGTCAACTAAATGAAGTTAAGCTGACTAAGATCTAGGGGCAAATAAATACTGAAAAACAATTGCTTCCTCTGGGTATAATGCAAACCGCGGTGGTCTTTGTTTAATCTCGCCGTTCCACTGTGGCACTCAGTTTGTTATTTGGCCGGTATTTAATCTCACGCTGGGTTTCAGGTGTGAACCAATCACTAATTTTATAGCTCGGCAGGACCGGGGCTCTTGAGCATTGGAATTGTGCAGCCGTGGTCCACAGATTCATGCTTGATTGCTCATGCATCCCTTAGCTGCAGATTTGTTGCGAGTGCATGCATAAGTTTCTCCATTACTGTTTTGTTTTACTCTGAGGTGTAAGAATTTGACTCCTGATATGACGATCGCCAACGTCAATGAGTCGTTTTCTTCAGTAGCACACGTGTTTGCGCTCTGCTGGGACAGTAAGGCCAAATATGTAAGGAAGTCTATCATATTGTCATTCACCCATCCATCCATCTTTGATCTCTGCTTATCCTGGCTCAGGATATGGAGGGGGGGTTGGGGGATGAATTCGATTCATCGGGGTAATGCAAGAGTAGGGCTCAAAAATGCTGATAAACCCATTCATCAGGGAGTATTATCTTTGAAGGTAAACTTAATTAATTCAAATCAAGAGCACAGGAAGGTAATATACATACAGTCAACCTTTCCACATTTCAGGGCTTAGTGGTGCAGGCCCCTTGCAATCTGGAAAAACTACGTAAAATCTTCGATCCCCTTGGCAAGCGGACAGAGCAGTCAAGTGAAGCAATGTGAAGCAAAAAGATACAAGAAATGTGAAATACAAAGATCACTGTGCAATCATTATGAGATATTATGTGAGAGGATGCTGTTAACATGCTTGGCTTCCTCCAAACCAGCTCTGTACATAGATTTCATCTGATATTAAACTTTTTGTGTACCGTCCGCTGGCCTTGGTATATTATTGATGGCTTTCACAAGACTCCCAATAACTCCCAAAAACTTGTCCTTTAATGTCTTCCGCTGACCTCATTATATATCGAAACCGCAATGGGGAAAGTCACAATGCTGAAGGGTTGACTGTACTATATATGCATGTATTTCCCACATTTGAGTTTCCGGCGTTGATAGTTATAATGAGATTTCATGTCGCATCCACTGCCTCAATCATATCAGAGAATCAGTAAAGCTCTAATATACACAAAATACACAGATTAAAACTGCAGACCTTGTCATCTAGGACAGTGTTTCCAAATCCGGTCCTCGGGGACCCACAGACAGTCCACATTCTTGCTCATAACATGGATGGACTGTGGGTCACTGAGGACCGGATTGGGAAAAACTGATGTAGGCTTTTACAGGACAGGCCTGCTTCTCTCACCTGAAGCGACAGTGACCCCTGTGTGAATCATCTGTGCACGATAACTGCAGGATGCTGGGAGTCCTGTTTCTGATGATCAAGCTCCATTTTTGGTCTCCAGCAGGTCATGAAGGGATGGTAGACGCTGGATGTGAGCCACACTCCCTGCGGTTGCTGGTGAGAAGGCCAAACTGGTGTGGAGACCAAACTAGGGCAACATGTAGGCCCAACATAGCAGGCGACAACCAATTAGTGAGGAGAATGTAGCTCCTTCTCAGAGATAAGGAAGAGCACAGTGACAAGGCAGCACTTGCCATTTGTAAGCATAGCCACAATATCTCAGTCTCTCTAATGGACCCCTGCTGAGCCGCATGATCACTCTGGGCTGCTTACAACCAACCCTCTGACAGCAAGGACCTGGGACACCTTTTGCTTTAACACTTCAGTGTTCACGGCTGGGGTTTTTATCCAGACTGACACACATGACTGTGTGCATCACCTGCCGACTTTCTGGAGAGAAATAAAAGAAGGGACAGGATTCTGCTGCTCTACCTGGAACACATTAGACAAGAGCAAGAGAAAAGCTTCTTTTACATTTGTGACACATTTAACTTATATGAGATAGATAAGGGAACGGTAAAGAAATAGATTCTTTCTAAAGAATTAGGGGAACGTACTCTTCTGAGGTTGGGATATTACATTTTTCAGGTACAGTTCAGAAAACAATATGCTTTAGTAAGGGTTAGTAGACTGAGGACAGTTAGCAACATTTTAAAACATGACTGAAGGTCATTTTCCCATCTGGTCTATTAAAATCACCAAGGTCAAAATCTGACGACACCAAATACATTGTATTAGTACTTCAGATGCACATACATTTTCTGCCTTCATCAACACTGCTGATCTGTTACCTACATTGAGTAGCAAGACTTGCATTCAACTTTGGTCACACTCCGTCACTTATAAGGGAGTCTGCGATATGTGACGTACAAAAAGGGAAAAGGTAGAGAGGTCTTACTCAACAAGAATCATCACGGTGTGGAAACGCAAACACAGATACATGAAAACCAGTTTGACTATTTGTCATCAAAGGGGAAAAGGGAGCACACAGACTTTTCAAGTTATGGAAACACGAAACAATGCAAATACAAAATGTAACTCATCATTATATGTCTTAAATGCTTTCATCACTGAAATGCTTTGTTATTGGTTGTTCTATTATCCATGCTTTCAGAGGATTCGTTATCTGAAATGTTGAAAAGACAGCACCATTTAAGGACTTTAGCCCTGTCTTCTGGCACCCATATACAATTCATCCCAACTGCTAGGGAGGGATGGGCACCTCGCAATCACAACGTTACGGTCATTAGACTCAACGACATTCCCAGACACTCTGTCCGCTTACAGTCTGAGCCAGTTTCCTCTCCTCGACTGCATGCAAAGGCAACACCTTTAATGTAGGTTGAGCTCTCTGCGTGGAACATAAAAGCTGCTCTGCGCCATAGGATAGATCCTCTAGGGCGGTTTTACCTCCAAGCGCAACAGCAAAATCTCAGCCGTGATGTGCAGCATCATTTGTCTACTCTTGCTTCCCACTGACTCCTCTGAAGTCTCTGCCAATTAGCCAAGAGGTCGGCAACTGGAAGGCGCAGAGGATACATTTGCTGCAGAGGAATTTTATGTTTAATTACTAGCATGCTATCTGCCCCTTTGTTTTTTGAAGAAACGACGGCTGACTGGTGTAACTGAAAGCACAGTTCGGTTGGGATGTTTATGATTACGGCGATAATGATTGTAATCACCTCTTAATGATTCAAGGAAATACTCTGGATTACAACAAGAGGAAACATATTTTCTTCCTCTTTTCTCTCCTCCCCTCCTATCAATTTGCACGGCCTTATGTGCCAACAGCAGCAACACAGAACAGCGAATGCCGAGCTCAGCAGATCCAAACCAGGCCTCGCTGGGTACTTCCCATGCTAGCACCGTGTCGTTTCAAAAAACACAACGTTTATGCTTGATGTAATCTTGGTAACTGAATCTGTGCTCTCTTTATTTAATCACATGAAGTTCCGTTGGTTTAAGGCAATTGTATCAGTATACTGGTGGCGTTCCCACCTGTAGTTCCAGCACCACCGGAACCAGTTACTTTCCAGTAGCTCTACATGTTCTTTGATCGTTGAACCACGCAGTTACATGAATATCCCAAATCAGATGAGCATGTGCATTACGATGGACTGGTTCCCATTTCTGGGTGTTCCCCACAGTGCCCTGTGAATTCTGGGAGATTCCCCAAGCTCACACTTGGAGGTGGTGGTGCTACAGAAAATGGATGGAACAGATAGAGAACTATGCTTGCTGCACCAGGGGCGGAAAGTTTTATACTTTGTTATATCCCAGGTCTTACTCGATTGATGACATGCTCTGGAGGGACCTACTTAAAAACTCTTATATCACAGCAAAACTGAACACGAGCTGGATTCTAAAACAGAAATCATCTATAGCACGCTGCCACACATTTCTAAGCCTATAACAAATTTATATTAAATTAGGCATATGTTACAGAGCTTGTGATCTATCAGATCATTACTTCCTACAAGAGTTAAAATACCAGATTCCAGACTTATAGGTCATGTGTATTTAATGAGCTTCGAACCTGGAATGTTATTTTCATTCATTATGACCGGCAAAATTAATTAAATGTGCTGCCTTCAGGTGCATTGATATATTTTTGCATGCGACATGATATTTCATTAGTGATAATTAACCACCAATAAATTCCTGGGTGCCCCCACCCCATTCATGTGGTGTTTCTCGATGTTGCAATTATCTGTCGTTAACTCAGTTTTGAGAGAGTATGCAGTAGATCATCTTACCTTACTGGTGCCCATAGACCAAGACGAACCACTGACACTCCTGAAAGGGGATTTGCTTAAATGGGCTCATTTGTGAAAGACTGAAAACTTGGAAACGTTGAAATTATGCACCATAAATAGTGTCAGTCACCTTGTCTGGGAAACTCGACTGTGCAGACAGAAATGTTGGAAGCTAACATTCCTCTGTATAGCTAAGTCACAGTGTTTCCAAAGGGGCACTGCAAGCCCATGCATTAGTTTCCATTCAGATGTATGTTTTTCTATCAGCGAATGGTTTGCATTAAGGCAGTTAACAGTGTTGCAGAAACTCACATTTGATCAATAGAGCAAGGCAGGGAGCCAAACCAAGTCATTACCCTCCTATTAATTTTGGCACTGGTGTCGGCCACATTATGATCAGAGTGGTTTCTAAAGATGTGTTTACCAAACAACAGGCTCCACTCGAACTTAGTGGTTTGAGGCCTCTGCAGTGACGTCGGTTCCATGGCAACTTCATTTATATAGGCCGTTTGTGAGATCATATTCTGGAACTTTATAAGAACTCTGATTAATCCATCCACCAGCAAATGTGTGGACCTTTAAAATATGTAGTGTTGGCATCAAAATAGGGACAATGTAATATTCTAAGGCTGGGCTTTTTCTTTACTATTGTCCATCACACTGACAAAAGAGCCTTCAGTAATTTTTAGCAATACCTTAAACATTTTAAAACAGCAAAAAATCATACACAATCGTTTTTATTGCCATGCGGTGAAATGTTAGTAAGAGAACTTCCCTATATTGAGGTAAATTATACAAATGATACATTCCTGTTTGATGCATGCTACTGTACTGTCGCTTAGCATGAAATCTTTAATGGATTATTTTACATTCAGTTTTAGAATTTTCACATTCTAATTAAAATTTCAATAATACACCACACAAAAGCATAATGGTTAAGTGAAAAATTCACAAATAATAGACCGTGTAATGCATTAGTGTCAAGGAAAACCTTGCTGAAGGGCTTTGCAAGCATTTTGATATGCTAAGTGTAAAGTTAAATACAATGCGTAACGAGAAAGCAAGCTTTCATAGTATTTTAAAACATCTTCTGTTTACATGATTACATCATTCCTTCAGATGTTTCAATGTTGTCAAATGTTGTCATTTAAGTTTTTTTTTTTTTTAATTCGCGGAAGATGTAGGTCATGCTGACTGTGGTTGCTAATGGTACAAACATGACATCATTGAGAAATCTATGCCTGCGCTTCCACATAAGTTGTTTGACAGGCACTCTCCATCGAATAATGGAAGGCCTACACCCAACACCCAGAATCCTGTTGTCTACTATGCCAGTGTTTCCCAAACCCTACCAGAAGCTGGGAGGGAGCAAAAATGTGGACTGTCTGGTAGGAAGCTCGGGGAGAGCAAAAACGTGGACCGGCTGTTGGTCCCCAAGGACCGGATTGGAATACACTGTACTATGCTATCTGTAGCTCAAAGCCAGCTGAAATACTACTCAGGCATGGCCTGCTGCACTTGGGAGTGTTTTGTCCAGTTGGCACATTGTGTGCCAACTGCTACTAACTGAGGACGGGGTCCTGTTCTCATATCATACTGTTAGTAACACACCATTTGTAAAGAGACACTTCATTAGAGACACAATACAGAAGAGAATAGCTCTGGCAACACACAAAAGGACATTAATAACACTCTGAAGCATAATGCTAACATAGCAAAACACACCATCGATTACGCAGAACAGCAGATCATTAGTGGTCTGTTGAATTCTGGGGTACAGGCTTTGTGGCTCTCCAAGTGCAGGACCGCCCATCCCTGCATTACGTAGAAAGAAAATTGTGTTAGAATGGATGACAATGAAATAGGAGTGTTGATAGTGGCATATAATACAGGAAGCACTGACAGCTTCAAGGAAGCTGAGAAAAATTCCCAGTTTATGGGACCACATGGATTGAAAGTCTTGTTCCATTCAACAACAAAAGCAATAATGTTACATCTGCAGCTTTAAATTAAACCGGCATTTTTTTCTTGGGTCATTAACTTGTCAGCAAAACCTTTTTCGGCAAATAGTCTATTTTTTTTGTCTGATTCACTTAAAGGTTTTAATAAACCTACCAGTTTAATTGTATCAGTCAGTCACTGCATTTGTGGTGAGGGCTCTAATTGTTCTTGTCTTTGTTTTGAAAACCAGAATTCCCCAAAATGGGAGTTTATGTGCTTTAAGCAGGAGTACTGAGTCAAAATGAAACAACATGATAGCAGGTTGGGAAATCAGTAAGGAAGTTAGCTTCTAACATGGGTTATGCTTATGGTTAGGGTTAAGTTTAATCCTAATCATGGCATTCTCACTGGATATGTGTGCCAAGCCTATAAATATAAATAATTGACAAAACTCAATCCATGTCAAGCCATATCATCGTATAGGTACTGAAGGTTCTATCCAGGGTCCGGCCACTGACAAAATGTAACGAATTATCTAGGCAGTTGAAGAGATGCATGAATCGAAATTAAACAGGGTCAATAAAAGGGGTCTGTAAAAGACTTTTGTAAAACGGATAATAAAAGCACTTATAATGTTTCTACATCTGCTTTCATTTAGCTGGAATTCTGTAGCTCCACTTCTTCCACTGGAGAACAGTTTTGACCCACACTATCCATGTTTAATTGGCTGCGATTTACTAGCGGCGGCTCTCGGAGGTGCACTCACAATAACAAGGCCTGGCAACATTCTCCGAAAGCCTAGGAAAGTTCCTGCTGGGCTAAAATCATATTTTTAAAATAAAGCTTTAACTCCACTAAGACCAGTGCTCTGCTGCATCATATTATTCCTCTAAAAGTACCAAGAGAAATGTATTCAAAAGTCAATGAGCTATTAAATATAAAGCATTGATTTCTGTACAATCTAGACAGTGCACATCCATTAACATATCCCTGTGGTTTGGCTGCTCTCAGGGGTACCGACAGAGATTTTGGTCCCATTACAGGGCTACCATACTGGGCCCCAAATTTTTAGGGCCAATTTTTAGGGCCCCTGTACAACGCCCCTGCCTGATCTCTACTTCTACATCAAAGTTCAACCATACGGCATCAGAATTCAGGATTAATTATCTTCACCTTATCAATTCACCAGTGGGCAAGCAATGGTAACATATCTGGGCCACAAAATTACTAAGGGCCACAAAAAAAATGCTGAGAAGAATAAAACCGCAATGGAAGAATGCAGCTGTATTGAGGAAACTGGTAACACAAGCAGAGAAATTTTATAACAATAATCGTAGCACCATTATTTTACCCTTAAGAAAATATTGCGAACAGTACAAAACACCTAAACCAAAAAAAACATTATTTCTAATAGATTTATATTAACATAAATAAATGGATATTCAGAATGAATATTTCTACCATGAATTGACATGGTACAGGACTAGACCTAATAGCATTTCATTTTCCTCAGTCAGAGCCAGGACCTACCCATTCCTAAACCTTGCCCGAGTATCATTCCACCCACCTGTGCCCAATCGTGTGCCTTCACATCATTTTTCCATCACATGATTATTTCGGCTGAGCCCGATCCGAGACAGTTTATTGGTGCATTTCCCGTTGTCTCTCCATCACATGATTATTTCGGCTGAGCCCAATCCGAGACAGTTCATTGGTGCATTTCCCGTTGTCTCTCCATCATGTGATTGTTTCGGCTGAGCCCAAATCGGTTCATTGGTGCATTTCACGTTGTCTTTACATTGCCCACTCATTTCTGCTGCCTTCCATTAAAGCCGCAGGATTGGGGCAGAGACCCCAGTCACCTTAATGTCTGTCCAGGGAAATGTGTGCTTTTATACATTTTTCGTTAAGCTAATATTCAGCCTCATGTTCCACCACAAAGCACAGGGGAGGCGCCCGCCGCAGTGTGACTTCTGACATGAACCACCAAGACACACTGACGAGTCCCAGTAATTTGAGTCACCAGACACCCACAGGCTGACATCACTTTGCACGCTCGTTACGCTTAATGGATTTGTTACATGGATTGAGTGTTCTACCTGACAGTGAATTATGAACACATTTATTAACCAGGATTGTGAAAATCATGACACAACTATGTCATGGGAACGTTTTTTAGCACACAAAACACAAAATGTCTTAACGTTGCCCAGATCGGCTCATTCAAATCGATCCTACGTCTTTTTCCCTTGTTGGAGTGCACAGGGCAGAGGTGCCTGTTCCTGACGGCCTTTCAGATGATGTAGCTGCTGTGTGAACCAGAACCGCCACGGCCGGGGTGACGTAATCCGAACAGACCCGCCACATGATCACACCGCTGGCCCCTGTTACCCAGACAGGCCTGTTTGCGGTAGGGAAGGTAACTTCGCCCTTTCTAAGTGCCAAATTTTGAACCAAATATTACTAACATTTTTCATCTTCGTGTTCAGTGAGAAAGGACTGGATTCTCCCACGAGGTTTTAAATACAAATATTTAATATAAATGGATTAATTCACCTGTGATTTGGTAACCACAACTGTTTAATGCATGAATGTACTTCAAAAGGTGGTGCTGTTTCCTGTTCTTTTATTATTGTTTAAAAGGGAAATACGCTGGCGGGCACCTTAAGGTTGTTCTCTGATGTCCTCAGTGGAACTACCTATAGTTAAAGTTTATTGTTTACAGCTATGGCAGCAAGAACAGTTATTGACATGGTATGTTATAAAACAATGGCTCAAATATCGGCTTGTCAGCCTAATCAAAATGGCATTTTTAACTCTTACACCCAGTTCCGCAACACACAGAAAAAAATTATATACTACAGGACCTTGTGTTGTTAGTCAGCTAGCTAATAACGTGGACATTTCTTTAGAAATTAGCTCCAAATGCCAATTAATGCCCAAACACAACTGAAATTTTTGATGTTAATAGAGGGATTTATTTTCTCTTTGTCTTTATTTACCAGTAAACAGGCGGCCAGGGCTAATTTTCCAAAGCATTTCACTTCAGGAATCGTGAAAAATTCCCAAATATGTTTTTTTTCCACCATTTAGTGCCTCATTTTAACCTTCTCCGTGAGAAAGCCGTGAAACATGCAGCACAACAATCAGTATTATGTGCAATATAATGAGAAGCATGTAGTACATTAATAATCAATATGAAACTGTATAAAGAGCAGCCATTACGTAAAGGCCTCAGTCCCCAAATTCAGTCAGGAACGCCTCTGCCCAGCACTCTCTTCCGTTAGCCTTCCTCATCCCTGTACTCTCTTCAGTTCAACTGTCCCAGCAAAACGCTCCGCTGTTTGACCCAACACCAATTACGAGTGACGCTCACTGCGTAGCACTGAAATCTAACCCAGATGGGTTTCCAGTTTTTTCCTCTGGAATTCCTTTTCACTGGTGACGTGACGTTTGTGGCGGATACTGGTCGGTGACAACACTGGGAGTGGACAGCTGAACTGTTGCCGGGGAATTTACAAGAAGCGTACAGCGGCTGTCCTCTGGAATGTTTGTTCTGAGGTGTGTTACTTTCCGACCGGATATGTCGGCAATTAACTTAAGAAAGTGTTGTGAAAATGATAGCTTTTACTTGCCCCTCAATGACTTGAATTAAAAAAAGGAAGAAGTGGTATGTTGCTCTTCTGGAGTAAGACTGAGAGTTTTGGCTGTAGTATCCTCATTCTTGACTCTTGTTCTACGATGCAGTCGGTCTTCATGAGATGTATTTTCATTCAGCTGTATGACTAATCATCCACCAGCCATCCTTACTCTTCTTATTGAATGTATACCAATGAGAATAATTTAGGTCTAGACTACAGTAACCATTCCTGCTGTGCACGGTGCACCTGATCATATAAAGCCAGCTTTTCCTCAGATAGACCCAACAACCATTTGATGCATCTTCTCCTGCAACAACGACAAGTTTCTGAGTTCTCCGTCCTTGTTTCTTGGCTTTTAATATTCTAAAATATTGAGGATATTGAAGTCTGTTCTTTTATTACAATTTTTGTGCTTTGAGGCAAATATGCTGAGAGGGCCAGCATATGAAAAATAATAGAATAGAATCCTTAGATTTTATTACCTGTATAAATTCTGCCGTAGTGTCCTCTGTAATGATTCTGCTTAGGGGTTTGTTTTTTTGGAGCTTTATACTTTCATTCCCATTTCCAGACGACTTATTTATGATGCTCACAAAAATGCTGCAAACTGTCACTTCGGACTTTCCAGTGATTCTTTACTTCCCAATAATTTTTCCCTTAAAACCCTAATAACATCTTAGAGCGCTGAATTGCCTTTTGGAGGCTACGTGGAGTCTTGCCACATAATGGACCAATGGGTTTGACTACCTGCCTTATTAAGAACTGGATTCTCGATGGATGACTCTTTTCTCCTGAGCACATTCTTAATGGTAAGTTCAGCAAACCTAACGCTCATGTAACTTGGTTGCATACTGATTCCGTGGCAGTGAAGATTTAATTTTAAACGATTGCTGCAAACATACGATAATCACATTTCCTCATCCTCCTGCCACACTCGCCCTGGGACAAGGCACAGACAACATTTTTGTCTCTCTGTTTATTTCCTAAACATCTCATTAACTCTGTGGGTTGTCTGATGTCCAAAACAGTCTTTGGTTGAACCATCATCCTCACTGTCATGCTTCTGTATGCGGGCAGTTATACAACTACAGCCATGGTTTGCAAGAGTGGTAGTAACCATCACACGCTGTGCCATGTCTTCTAGGTGCACCAGAAGACCCAGCCAGAGGATCTGGTCTAATTATAACGAGCTTGTGGGAGATTGTCTGCTGGAGAAAGACAAGCAATAAAAAGGATATGGAGACAATGTTTGAGGAGACATCATTATGAATATTGAGCCATCCCTACTATGTAGGTGTGGGTGTGTGCTTGGGTGTGGACCTGGGCGTGTGCTGGTATGTGGCTATTTGTATGTGCTTGGGTGTGGATGCGGGAGTGCGTGCGTGTGGGTGATGTTACATACCATTGACTGCCTGAGGACAGTGTCCCTTTAAATACACAACTTTGCAGCAGGCAGAAATCTTAACATTTTTACAACTTAAGACATGGTATGGACCAAATATTCAAAACAATATTAATACTTAGCATGTGATGATCCCAGTTACAATCTTGCGGGGCAAATCTCAGAAGTCGGTTCCTTTGAAATATTTTTATAAAGAACGATCACTTCTTACTATCTGTTTATTTGGTTAGCATAAATAGTAACTGGTATTGAAAGGGCTGAAATCCATCCATTTTACTGTTATTTATAATCAGGATGTGCAACCTTATTTTACATGAAGTACAAAAAAATCTTATGCACATCAAGTTACAATAAAGGCAAATGAGCAAACAATGTTACATTGTTAGCATGACGACCATGATACTTAACGTAACTCTGAGTTTAAGAAAAATACTGATTAATAAACATACAAATAAATATGTAAGCCACTTAAACATAGATCATGCTCATTTTAAACAGCATGAATACTTTTAAATCACTTGCAGTTCTCCTTAAATTAATTTCTAAGATTCTTTAAGAAAGATATTTCCTCCCTTGCATGGAATATCAATTACATAGAATGTTTTTCAGTTTTGTCTTTAAAGATAAGAAAAATGTATAGCCGTGACTCATTTTATGTTTTCTTATGTTACACATTTAAAAGTCTTTCGGACATAAATGGTGGCGTTTTCCAGAACGTGACATTTCTACTGCTTTACATCTGTCAGAAACATGCGTGCTAAACCTGTTTTTGAATGGATCATGCTGAAATATTATGTCAAAGAGCATCTATCTTGAAGGAAATGGCTTGACTGCTTTCCTGGCAGGGGGACCCTGAGCATTTGGCAAAGGACAGAACTGAACTGCAGCTCCCAACGCAGACTTTTCATTTCAGGCAGTCAGAGGCCTGAACCGCCCCTCCCCCCTGGGCCACGTCCCCCCAGGCCACATCACCTCACTTGCCCCCGTGCAAATTGTGTCAAAGGCACAACAAATGGCCACAATGCTAAGAGTCACATAACAATAATAGACAGTATAAATACAAGTATTAGCACAGGATAGATTAATCAATCGAAATCCCACAAAAAAAAGAATGCTTGATGTTCTCAAAAGTATTTGTCTAATAACTCCTTTTATGTAGTAATTCTTTTGTGTCTTGAGTTTTAGCTTATTTAGGACTGTAATCTTATGTGTTTTAGATCTTTCTGGAAGGTTCGAAATATGGCTCTAAGAGCAGCGCCGTCGCAGCAAATGCGGAAAATTTCCTTTAGTCACGAATCACTCTTACTATTAGACAAGTGCATTGTCAGTCGTGCCGTGGAACCTGTTTCTGTAAAATGGGCAACAATGAGCCTATGGGAGTGCATCGTGGGATTTCATTCGAATGCACAAAAGAGAGTCAACCAAAACTCACCTCTGCCGGACTACAATGGATGAATCAGGGATTACATCTTCCTTTTGTTGTTGCTGGGATTAACGTGACACATTAATGGTGGGTGAATGCGTGTATGCAGTGCGATCAGGACACACACTGTGGGTCACTTTAAAGAGCACTGTCCCTGCAGGCCTTTCACTCCATTGATCAGCCTTAAATTTGGAGTTAAATGGGCAGTTTATGTGGAATCCCAATGGGGAGTTTGCGTAAATTAATTTGAAGAGTCGTTGAAAGCAATATCAAGTCAGTCCCATTTAAACTCTTCATAGCTCATTTTTAAATTTAAAGTAATTTTTAAAATAATTATAAATTGTATATTGATCAAAGACGTGAAGATCCCACATAACCTTCACTGTATCCGTGGTTTAACGTACCAGATTCCAGCAAAGTCCAGATACAATTTATATATATACACACACACACCCACCCACACACATGCATATGTACATATATACGTCTGTTTTGAGTGGAAACTATGAGTGTAGTTGTATCAGTTTACCGCGGCTTCACACCCTTTCCCATCATGTATGCACACCTGCATTTGTATATGACCATTGCAGATTGTCTGCTCTCCCAGGAGAAACAGTAAAAAGCATAACTAGACAAAACTATCAGATGAGCTGGTTTAAAAAGAAAAATGAGTGAACAGGGACCGTGCAAGATCACAAAGAAAGCCATCTCATATTACTCTCATTAGGAATTTCTCTGAAAGGAGTTTATGTCATAATGCATGCGGAATTCAGAATGTAATAATAAAAAAGAATTCTTCAAACAAGGAATTCCAGAAAATGACCCACTGTGGAGCTCTTCAGAAACATCCCAGGGAGCTCTGATATTTCATACAGCCTGTAATGATTGACTGCTGAGGGACCATTGTGCAGGGGCTTTACGTTCTAGAACCAAAAATGCGGAGGGAACACATACAGTACGGCAAGTGTGCTCTGTACAGAGAAAACAAGGCCATTTGTTCGCTGTGGTTCACAATAAGCAAAACTTGTCAAATCTTGAAAGTGATGTTATTACGCTGTTTGCCAAGAAGCCACCCTGAAGCACATAACGTTTGATGGTTACACAATCCACCATCCTTTTTTATTGTATTCTTTGTTGTGCCGAATTAAGAATGGGATTAAGGAAAAATTGGAAGGCCGCCCTAAACGATGATGGCATGAAGCTGTAGCTATCAACACATAATAGTACTTAACTATGTAGTGAGGTTCTTCAGTAGCTGTGATACTCTTGAATGGAGCAAGTCCTTGCTTTGGACCTACGTGTGGAACGTGTGCGGTAGGCATACGGGAGGCCTGGTGAGGCTTCTTTCTGTTTTAGAGGTTTCTAATCCGGGCCGGGCTGGTGACATCAGGCGTCTCCCCCGGTCGGCCCATGTGTTGTACCCGGCTCTCATTTCCTCCGCTGCGCGGACACCAGACTTCGTGGCCGGCACTGTTTGTTTTGCTCCGGACGTCCAAGTTGCTGATTAAAAACAGCCTGCCTAGTCTGGGGCCCGGACAGCAGTGCCAAGTCGGGGGGGGGGGGGGGGGGGTTTAA
>JAODKF010000046.1:31961260-31981276 GCA_026779585.1 Mormyrus proboscirostris
CCCCCCCCCCCCCCCCCCCCCCCCCCCACACAGAAAGTAAGACACAAGCTGACACGAACAGAAGGGACCCTTCAGCAGCAGCCACATTCCATTGCCTTTTCCTAGAGCACACTGTTCAACATCTTGTATTAGACATATATTTTTATAACGTTATTGTAAGCCATTATTTTTTTACAAACATTTTTATATCAGGTACAGAAGTAACTTATAGTTTATCTAATAGTCCTCTGTGACATAAGCATATTTAAATATTTGGAGTGTGGGAGGGAAAAAGAAATGGACATTCTCATTTGTTTTTTTTTTTTAAGTGCTGTGTGGTTGATTTGAAACCTTCTTCACTTGCGCTTATTCACGGCAATGCCGGTCTTGGCTGCATTGTGATTGTAAAGTGCAATAACCTCTAAATTCATTCATTATATGAAGCACTTACCAAAAATAACTTTGAACAAAGTTTGTGTTTATAGACAAATTATATAATATAATGCTGAACTGATATTTAGATTTGTACATTTTAAAATAAATGCATTTTGTTTAACGGTAATTTTGTGATGCCTAAAAATGTCTCAAAATTACATTTTAAACATTTTGTCTCCTTTACTAGTCAATTAATAGTAAATATACAAATATATACTAATATTGATGGACAATGCAGTATGTACAAACCAAATAGCACTGTTTAAAAAAAATGTCTGCCTTGCATTTATTCAGGTTTCTTTAGGGTATTCAATTGAATAATGTACCTTGAGTGTTACATTATGGTGCTGAATGTTTTAAATATTAAGAAGAAACAATCATTGGGAAAAGTCTGTTTACTCAAGTTGACATAAACTAGGTGGGACGTTATGCATATCCATCCAATCATCTCTGGACTGGATGAACCTTAATAATTGGTTACAGGGGGTAGCTCAGTGGCCCTCACAGCTCCCACATTGTGGGTTCATTTCCCACCCCCCCGCTGTACGTGTGCGTGCAGTTTGCATGTTCTTTGTGCAGGTTTCCTCCAAACACATGTGTTTTGAGTGAATCGGTGTTTCTAAATTAACTGTAGTGTGTGATCGTGTCCTACGATGGACTGGCCACCCACCCAGGGTGTCTCCTGCCTTCCGGTCTTTGCTTGCTAGGATGAGCTCCAGGCTTGCTGCAACCCTGTACGAGATAAGGCACTTTGGAAAATGGATGGATGGAAATACAGTTCATATAAATTCTGTGAAAATGTTGAACGTGGCAATTATTGCTGGTTCCTTTTTTCAAAACACTCGTTGTCATTTCATTATTATTTAGCATGTCTGTCAATAAAATGCACCTACATAGTGGATTCGTCACATTTATATGTGTTTTCAGTTTAAACAACTGGTATGACTCAATCACAAACACGCTAAATTTGGAAACAATGCATCAGTATGTGTATATTGCTAATTATGTCACCGACACAAGAACTAGTGAAATATCTCATGCTAAAAGTTTCTTGCAGCATGGATGGAACTGGTGTTTATCTGGTGTTTGTTTTGAGAAGTATAGCTACTTATCTATAGCTAATTTATCTATTTATGATGTCACTGACATAGCATTTAATAACCCAGATGCTTTTGACAAAATTCCTGACTTTTCATAGTTATGATGTCCAACCACTAAGCATTATTCTCCGTTTTCCTGTACACTACAATAAAGGCAGCACAGCATTAGGACAAAGATTCGATAAAATCATCTGAGCAGCCATTACTTAAATTTCTTAAGGCACAGTCAAGCCACAAATGATCACATTGAATTTCATATTGATGAAGTCAGCGTGGCCATCAAGGTTCGTTAGCCTTAAATCCCCCCAGTTGCATTTAGGAACACAGCAGTACAACAGAGACTCAGACTGGCCTGTTAGCAAAGACATTAAAGGGAGGCAAATACACTCTGCAGAACCATATTGGAAATCTGATTTACTTCTCCCATATATATTCATCTCATTTCTTCTCATCCTCCCTTTCCAAAATGTTGGGTCACTATTTTGAATAGCGGGGAACCTTACTGTCCCCCGACGGCAGCAAAAATGCAGTGGCAGCTCGTCACGGAGAGTCGTGCAAAATGCATTGTGCTGGACAACTTTATCTTTTTGACCTCTGTAGTTGGCCTATTATTGTGTGAGCACATAGTTACAAACGTCATAGCCATGATAGTTTTTTATTTATGCGCCAGTTAATTTCATCACGATAGATCCAAACAAATGATATGCCTAAGTGCAACCAAGGAGAATTCATCCACTTGAAAGCCAAAAAAATAAATAAATCCCATTTAACATCAAAAGCTAGATATGGTTTCTCACAAACCAGCAACTAGGTACATTTGCAGTGATTATGAAGCTGCAGTTGGGCAAATCGTGATAGTCTTCTCTCATCTAGCTTTAATGTTTTGCTGCCTGCATCCTCTCTACGTGCACTCCTGCGATTCACAGCGCTTCTAGCAAGGTTCTTTCTGCACAACACGGCAGTGTGAGGGAGGGAGGCATCTCTCGCTGGAAACTTAACAAGTGCTGACACGTCACGAGGAAGCCCCGAGAGCAGGCACGCTAAGGTACCAGACACAGCACTGAAAGTCCAGAAACCTCGGGTACTGCTCGCCTTTACTCGGCACACATCTGCGACCCATCGCTACGGCGGATCTCCGACACCACAGACCATTTCAGATCTCGTTCCGAGCCAAAAATAGTGCCGACTGCTATCACCAGAAACTCATCTCAGTGCCATCATTTCTGCTATCCCCTGTTTCCGACCTCAGCAGATTTCACCGCTGCCCATTTCCCCGTCTGCTGTGAAGCGTAACCAAGCCGTAACCTTGGACCCTACAGCTACCTAGAATTACTTCAGAGTTTAACTGCTGAACTAGAGCAAAATCAGAGGTGGAATCCACAGGTCATATGCCCTCTAAGCTGACCAGAATTTGGCACCGACCTGCTTACTGCACAATTACCTGAAAATGAAAATAAAAACAGGGTATTTGTTTTGTCCTTGCAAACAATTTTATTCCTTAAAAGGTCATATTTTAAACAGAAATGAGTCATAGGCAGGTAAGCATAATGCAAACATGCAGGTGCGTGTCGGGAAAGCAGGACAAACAGCACAACTGCCAAGACCAGAAAATGTAATGTTTACATCATGAGACCAGTGCCATCATGAGGACAAACTTGAAATTGCAGGATCAACCCCCTGACTCCAGGCAACCAAGCATCACAAAACAAACTGAAGCAGAACCCATTTTTTAGTAACTCAGCCGGCCAGAATTCCTGGTTCATTTCATTTCCTCTTAACTGACATTAATTTCATTGTCTCAATGGAGTAAATTTTTATATCTATGTTCCTTGTGTCCAGTTAATCCTAGATCAGTAAATTTAGGGACAAGGGTGTTTAATATTTTATAATGTTACATGTTCAAAAAATTAATAATCAAGACAAGTATTCAATATATCCTTAACAGGAGTGGACAGTTGGCTCGGAACACAAGCATGGCTAACTGACTTCAACATGTGTATTTTGTGCGTGCATACATGTTTGTGATTTATATACTCATCTCAGTGCCATCATAATAGTCACAATAGTAATGACAGTGGTCAGGTTGCATATGCGGCTATATATATATATAGAGAGAGAGAGAGAGAGAGAGATGCATATGCTACCTGACCACTGTCATTACTATTGTGACATCTCCAGTTGCCTTGAGGTCTAACACAAAAGGGCATGTAATTCTAGTGAAACACTATCAGAGCACAAAAAGTGGTGGTGCAAGTTTTTCTCCCCCTCTTTTTAAATAAAGCAGATTAAAATGGATACACCTCAATAATACCCACAATCCCAGAGGCACAGGGTAACCAGATCAAACCACAATGGAGTCATTAACATGCAAAGCGCATCAACAGCCATTTAATTGCAACAGAAGCAGTGCCATTTACTGTGCAATTTGCATCACTCCAGGAAGCTAATGATCCAGTCACACTGGAATAGCAGCGATAGTAGGACACTTCACGGAACATAATGTGGGATCAGTTCCGGGGGGCAGGCAGGAGTAAGACAATGGAGCTGAGTTTCAGAGCCTATTTGGTATGAGAATTAAAAGGAAAATTCGACAATTGAGTTGAATAAATATCTGTACATTTGATTACCACTTCATCTGTGTTATGCGCCCAAGAAATCATTCCGCTGTCTGACAGTGTGTGGAGAAAATGAGCACTTTAAATAAAAACAGCAAGGTCCTCACCCCACCCCACAGTTCTCAGTACCAAAAAACCCCTGATGAGCCAATTTTATCCAAAAGCAAAAATCATAAATGTTTTGGATTGACCGCGTAAGAATAAGCACATCGGAATGTGAACAACCGACACGCCTTCGGCCCTAAATCACTCACACTGCTTGCATCTCTGATACTGGGTATTATGATATTAAACCGTGGTAACTGGCGGAACACTGAAACTGATGCTCAACAGCATGCAAGAAACTCAGGAAAAAGTACACAGTAAAGGGACAATCAGTGGTTTTCAAACTTTTACTGGTTTTTAAAGTAGCTTTCAAACAGTATGTAGGTCCCATTGTTAAATTGGCAAATAAAAAAAAAATGTAAACAGGAACAATGAGGATGGGAGTTCAACAGTCCTTGAGTACATGTCCTAGAATCTCAGGTGGGGGGGCAGGATTGTACATTTATTCAGTGATGAATAAGCTGGTAATCAAGAAAATGAATTCCATTTGTTCCAGCTAAATGCATAAGAAAGTTGCACAACACTGGGTGCATTCATGAGTGAAACTATGTTCTGCATACAGACTTTAATCCAGTGTTACTAAGATAATGTGCTGCTGTAAAATTTAAGGAAAGACCTGTTGTCTTTCCCCTTAATATGGTAAATTAAAAGAAAATAGAAAAAAAAATATTTGGCTCACTTTAATCATCATCAAAGTTCTGTTGTAAAAGGAAGTTTGCTGCCAAATTCTCGTTCTTCTCACAGGCAAAGTAGGCTTGTATAACGAGTCCCTCTGGGAATCCCAAAGCCTTTAACTGGAAGAGAGAGAGCCTTCAGCTTAACTTGTGGTTGCAAGACTTTCGGAACTTTCTCTCCAACAAACACCGACAGGTGACCACATCCAAGACACTCTACCGCACACCTCATGTCGCCACAATCTTTTTATTCAAAATTTAGGTAAGTTAGAGCTGGTTCATATTTCAGAGACATGCGGGTGATTGTCACAATTTTCACCATATAGGTCGGCCATAACACTGCATAGGTCCAACGCAAAAGCCGTAAAATCAAACCAAAACAGCGGCTATGCTCAGCGACACAAGGGAACCTGGATTGTTCATTGGCTAGGAGAAAGGTTGCTAGTCAGAAAGTAAATTGGTCCAATGGTTGTATATAAACACCTTTTCTACCCTCTCTGATCAGAATGCTAACTAAAAATGGCTTATACGATTCCTTGTTATATATTTTAGCTTTATGTCATTTTATTTACAGGGATAGGTGGAAAGTTGTAGGATTTCGCAAGCTAGTACAAAATGTCACATTGTAGTGCCACTGGCTATTTCTATGGTTCAAGTGCATTGCACAAGAGGCCCAAAGATAACTACATCATTACTTTACCCAAGTAGTATTTTAAAATTGTAAAGCATTTGATGTTTGTTCTTTTATTTCGTTTGGCTTCAGAAGAAATAGTTAGTGTTGGTTGTACTTTTTATTTCAGTTTATGGAAATGTTTTTGGTAACGATAGTAGGTCTGCATTGTGGCAGTGGTGGCTTGATGATTAGGGAAGCGCCCTTGTAATTGAAAGATTGCAGGATCGAATCCCCCACCAGCAAGTCACCACTGAGGTACCCTGAGCAAGGTACCATCCCCAAGCACTGCTCCCCGGGCGCTGAATTAGCTGCCCCCTGCTATGTCACGAAAGTCACATATGGGTTAAATGCAGAGGACACATTTTGTTGTTGCGCACTGTGTGCTGTGCTGTGGTGTGTTGACAATGACCACTAATCACCAAATTCCTAAATTCCTATACTCCGAGTATACAGTGCACGGTTAGTTTTAGTAAAATTATTTACTCATTTAATATCCATACTATACTGCTACCCCATGCCTGACATCAAAGTAGCCACTAGCCTTATGAACCTTCAAGATCATGGATGGTCCAGCACTGTAGCACACATTAACTTGAAGTATGACCCAGCCCTAAGTGTCCCTTTGGTACCCTTCAGGGGGGCACCAACTGTATAAAATAAAAACATCCTTTAGCATAAAAGATCCAAATGTAGAGATGAAACATGGGATGCAACAGTTTTGAAAGCAGACTTGGAGCTGGATCTCAGTCTCAGGAGGGGAAAGCTCGTACGGTTTGAAAGAGGCACTTTGAAATTAATCACCAAGTACTTGGCAATGGAAATGTACTGACCATTTTAAAAGGTTTCAAATTACAACCTGTGTGTATAAGAAAGGTTAAACAGAAGACATCTAATCCTTAACCAAAATCCATTTACGCGGCCTACCCTTTCAATGGCTTCCTTTTCCTGGGGTGTGACCTGGATGTAGTTCATGGCCCCGCCCCCGGCCTCAGGTGCCGCTCCTCCACCACCCTGGCCACCCGCCCCTTGGGCTGGCTCATTCAGCATCTGGATGAACTGCTCTTGGTGACTGCTGATTTGCTAAATGGGTTTTAACCAGACAGATGATTAGCGCATGCATGCTATGCCAAAATTTCACGTTAAAAGTTTGACTTTGACATAAGGTGGCAGGTGTGTTGAGCTGATCCATTTTCACTAAAGTCGTTATTTTGCGAACCTGCAGAAGCTGCGGATTCTCCCTTCCAATCTGCTGTAGCAAGGCTGGGAGCAGCGATGGGTTCTGTTGGATGACTTGTCTCATCTGCTGGAACTGGGGCTGGTTGCGTAGGAACTCAAGAGGATTAGCTGGAGCAACAGGAAAGGGCTTAGGTTATACAAGTTCAGTTACAGAACACAGGCCATTAACTCTGACTCTTAGTTAAATTAAATCAGGTACAACAAACACCAGTGCTGTTTTAAGGGTACAATCTAAATTTGACTTCATAAAGGCAGTACTGTGCTGACTTCACAGAGATCAACACACATCTCAGAGTACTAATGTGTCATTCACCAATCAATACCGCATATAAACAGAGTAAGTCGCACCGTCGAAACTTGGAGAATGTAGTTCCAGAGAAGCAGTACTCCAAACGATATGGAAAAATCAGCAGGTGGCAGTTATGCTATACACACTCACCCCCTGTGCTGGCAGCAGGCTGTGTTGGTGCAGCACTGGAGGGCTGAGAAACAGGAGTTGCTGTTGGACTTCCACCAGCAGGGGGCACCACTGAGCCACTCACTGCATGACTCTCACGATCCATTGGAATACCCTAGATGAGGGCATGGGGGCAGCAGAAGCAAACTATTGGTGTTTAATGTATCCACATTATGAAATTAGCCTTTAAGTATGGTTTAATTAAATTAAGGTTTTTAATTATATTTCCTAATAGAAGCATGATTAATTTTAGCATAAATAATAGATGCGCTCTTTCTCCATAACAATGAAAACACAAATGTAAAAATGGAAACTGCCCAGTTCTCTGCCTACACGTTCTAACTTCTGTCTTTTCCCCACCTTCAAGTAAATCAGCTGTTGATTTTGAGTAACCCTTTAAAAAAAAAGTAATTTAGGAAAGTGCTTCTTCTGAGGACACAAGACCAGAAAAGCAACCAGGATAATATAAATGACATTTTAAGCTTAACCAGGTCAATCGATGACTCCAAACAGGCCCGTCCAATGGACATGCATCTAAGATATTGATGCTGAAATAGTGCAAACTGCATCCCATACGTGGCGGAACAATCCCACTGATCTGAGTAGTTCATTATCTTGACTTAAGACAAAAAGGCAAACCTCAATTTATTTTTAAAGGCCCACAATACATATAAACGTTTTCAAAATTAGATCAAGGACTGATTGATAAATTGCTTTTGTGCATCCAGTCTAACTGAGCTTGTATTATGGATAAGCAAATTTCCAAGACTCCCATTTTTTGTTGTTTCTGAGATGAGACCAATGATGACAAAGTCAGTCTTCCTCCTCATGTCACAGTATTATTTAGCATCAATTTACAGTACCCTCATCTAATCCAAAGAAGGACTTCTGTTTAAGTTCCTTGTTTAACTCATTACATCCACAGAAATTCTCAAAAACATATTCTGCAAACTGAGTATGTTTTGGAAGTTTGCTCTTTAGATACACACTTAAGACCCCAGAGTGCCCCAACAGATAAAGGCATCAATGTACCATAGTAGGAGTGCGTCAAGAGCCTCGCAGCAGCACCTACCGTCAGCAGGTACTCCACAGCCCTGTCGGGGTTGTTGAAGCTGGCTCTGAGGGCAGCCACCACCTGCTCCCTCTCGTAGCCCATCAGCATAATCTCCATCACCATGTTTTCGTACAGCTGACCTGTGACTAGGCGGCAGCAAGAGGGAGACTGGACGATTCAGTTCGCTAAGGCGAGACAAAGTACAAGGCGAGCACATGGTAACAGTAGCAAAACTGCAACCAAGAACCATGAAAAGTGAACAAACTACTTCCCACAAAGATAGCAGCGAGGCGAAGTTAGGAAGTTAGAAATCTATAATGAACTTTATGAAGTCGGATTATGAATTATGAACACCTTCTGAGGATCTTTAAAATCAATTTCAGATTGTGTTACAAAACAATAACTGCACCATATTCCTATTCCACTGTACCATTTCCATACGCTAGAGATCAGGGCGTTTAGTTTCACCAAATCCGCTCTTACCAAGAGCAGACGTCGCCTCTTCGAAAATGTTCGCATTTGTTGAGAGTCCAGACGAACTGGAGGGAAGACGAGAACGTAACTGCTGAGCACATCTTCCAAATGAGCCTGGCCACAAGTGCACAGTAAACCAAAAAACACGAAGGGCCCTGATCAACAAATCCGACTGAGGTAGAACAAAAAGGGGCTAAACGCTCAGTAGCACCTGACAGCGGAGGGCGCAGACGGGGTGCTAGTGGGCGGCGTCTCCTGGGGGTGTTTCTCCTCCTGGCCCGTGCTGTCAGCTGGACTGTCAGAGGCTGCTGGGGTTACAGGGGAGGGAGCTGTAGTGCTGGTTGCCACGGGAGCCGCCGCAGATGAAGCAGGGGACGACTGACTGGGAGACGGAGTTGTTTTAGGCTGTAGAAAGATATATTGTCCTTGCTGGAAATTCATTCATTTTTGGTCGGATTTTATAGTGGTCAGATTTTATAGCGACATACATCCTAAATGGACTGTATGGAAAACAAAGCTCATCAGACCAAGAATGTGACGCATTAAAAGACCCCATCCTGAAAGGAAACCTCGGATCTTGTGCTCCGTCATCCTGTACCCACCTTGGTCACCATGACAACCACAAAGTTCTTGTCATCAATTTTGTATTCCTTCAGTGCAGTGTCATCATTGAGTATCTTGCCTAGGAAGCAAAGCAAAAATTAATGATCGATGATTATTTACTCCAAAAATTACCACACCTATCTGAGCCACTGGCAACAATGAGTAAACCTATGAGCAAATCTGATTTCTACTGCCCTGTCAAATTCTATCCATTGTTACCACTATGCAACAAAGACACAGGTGCTGGGGATGCAACTGGTCCTAAACATGAGGCACCACAACACAATTCTTTTAAGGGACCTCAGCCCAGCTGAAAAATGCTACACTCATATCTTCTAACATGTCCTCCATGTTATCTAGACACAGCTGTTCACTTCATACGAATGGTAAACCTGTTTGTTGACTCACCAATAACCAAGAGTGGCATTGAAAGAAACCTTTCAAGATTTCCATACGTTTCTATTGACAAGATGAATGCTAAACCACATTACTTCATAAACCATATTACAGCATAAATTCCAAACGCACACACACACAACACCCACAAAATTAAGCAACTGGAAAGAACGCGCCTGCATGTCCGGATGAACGTTTTTCGATTTGGATAGACGAACCTGCATATATCAATTTCTGACCAGCAGCCGGAAAACCATCCTTCCCTTTTTCATTTTCAATTTTTTCCTTGAGCGCCTTCACCTGGAAGAACAGCAAAAAAATCACAAGTTTTTCCTTACCGAAAACATCATGCAAATAAGTCACAGTTCAAGTGAGAAAAATAAATGAACCAATACACATAATAACCAGTTGGGCTCTTAGCAGCAGTAACCTGAAGCAAAGGCTGCTACCCAGAACTGCACCACAGGAAGGAGGTGTTCCACTTCCTCTTTAAGAACTGTTCCAGTTCATTGATTTTTTTTAGAAATGTGCGCAAACAGCATGCACTGAATTGACCATTCCAAAATACAATATATCCTCTCTCGAAGTCACCCCATTATACATGTACTGAGTTAACGGAATGTGCAGCGTCAAAATGACCATTTTTAAAGGTTGTACTTGATTTGACAGACACCACCCACCCCCAATCTTATAATGGGGACAACCGTGTTTCTAGTATGGATGAGCCTGTAACGAAAATGGTGATTAATGTCACTTTAATAGAGACTGGGCCCCAACTCTGCTAGTTTGTGTTTTATCACACCCCCGCCAAATGTTACGCCTTCATTGTCATTTTCTGAACAAGATATTGTCACTTTAGTCGTAGAACTGGTTTGGATTGTGACAGACTGATGCAAAGTGTAAAGTCTGAAAGTCGACCGTAACTAAAAGTAGCACCACGACAAATTTGTTCCAGCACTTTCAGTAGAAACAGCCAGTTGAATGCGAGCGATGTGAGAGACTACAGGAGAAAATACAAGCTTTTATTTTTATTTTTTAAGTGATTGCACTATATTCACGGGCTTGTAGGTGGTGCTATTTGTTATTCTTGAAATGCTTATCTATGTATTTCTATGTTTAAATGCAGTAACTAGGAAAAATGTTTAAATTGTGAATCGCAAGTTTGAAAAAAAAATTGAATATCACATGCAAACATATACACACATATTATATATAAAAAACACACACACACACACAGGATAAAATTTGGAGCTCGCTGTTCCCTCAATAACTGCAAACTGTCCAGACCTTAAGGCGGCCCCAATCCACTAGAATTCCTCCGTCCTCCTCCACAGGTATAATGAGATATCGGTGATGGTAATGCATTGTTTTGTTACTCCAAATATAACACTGAAATTTTGGGAAAAGGTTCAGCTTTATTCTTTTTTTTTTATTTTGTATTTTTTAATTGCCCACCACCACCCCCCTGCTTTTTTTTCTGTTCCAGTGATGCCTTATTCGGAACTCATGAATGCAAAAGTTACCAAGTGCCAGCAATGGCAGCAAATCACTCACTGTTACCCTTCTTTTTTTCGTCAGCTCATTATATGGCAACCTCTGCCTGGGATCACTGCAGGGCACCCACTCTTAAACAAAGTACCATCGGTACTAAATCGCTGCCTTTACTACACCATTTACCGGACTAGACTGATTCAGACCCAAGTCTTTTAACACTGATCTGCAAACCTTTGCTGCCTTAGCTTCAACTTCTCCTCAGGTTCCTCTTGATTAGGACATGTTTTGAATCAACAGATTATTTTTGAAGAGCAAGCCGTCAATATCTGTGCATTTTTAATAAGACTGGAACATGTGTTTGTCCATTTTTACAATAGAATAAGATCATATTAGAACTGATGCAGGAATCCAAATAATTTCAAACTTTATAAGCCTCCCAGTTTTAGTTTAAGCTTGAGGGATGCCTGTCAGAATTGCAGTGAATGATCATCACACTCATACTACGCCAAAAATACAAAAAAAAAAAACTTTGGTTAATGGGACTCTTAAAATGTACCTAATCGCCCTTTATAGAACTGGCAGGTTCCACATTTCTGTGGAACTTCAAACATTTCCTACCAGTGTCTAGTACTATGAAGTTTATGAATCAGGCATTTCCCTATATTTCACTGTAAAGTTTTCATAGTGAAATTCAAAGTGTTCCCTCCTACAGAGGGAAACCAGACAGATACACACATTTTGCAAGCAATGAACTCATGTCTATCAGTGTAAAGCCAAAGTACTACAATAAAAGACCAGAGATGGTGAACTTCCCACGGTCAGCCTATTATGAGCAGCAAGCAGCCAGTGAGCCTGCCCTAGTATATCTACTGGCTCAAGGACAGGCAGTGAACCACTGCTAAACTGACAAAAGATATTCCCTGACATGAAGAGACTACATGTCCTACTTTTTGTTCTTAAACCTGTCCTCGGGGACCCCTAGACCATTGACAGGAGTCCAGTGGGGGACTGGGAGGGGCCAAAACCTTCCACCCACAAAGGTGCTGGTGGAAGGCACACAGCATCACGAAGGGCTGCAGCCACCCAGCACCCAAGTACACATACATTCACTTATTTATGGCTTCTTAATTCTCTCTCTTTCTTATCTTCTAAGTACATTTATTTAAATATCAACTTTAAAACTTCTGTAGGGCTCCAATGCCTAGAGCCTGGTTTCTTGTTTCTTTTCTTGTCCGACGAATTTCATTGTAATGTCGATCCTGTATTAACATACATATGACAAATAAATAAACTGAACTGAAACTGTATCAAACTATGGACTGTATGGGTGTCCCTGAGGGTGATTTAAATAATAGCAGTGAAAATCACAATAACGATTCAGTCTGCAGCCCAATAACAACTTAAAGTTCATTAAATAAATAAAAAAAAAAAAAAAACATGAAATATGCCCATCAGGGATAAGGCAGTCAGAAACCTGTAAATATACTTTTAATTTATGTTCTTCTTAGTCAGATTTTGTCATTTATGTGATTATATAAGGTTCAAACTCTTATTTTGTCAAATCTGACTCGGTTTACTTACTCCTAGACTTAACGGAAGCGCTCAAAATTCCGTACATTTCCTTGTGCAGGGCGCTGTTTGATCACATAACATAAATGAATTAGCGTCACAATTTCTACAGAAAAATACCGAAATTCACTGTTATTTCGACTTCATGTTTGGACACGTGCGGATACACCAGATACCAGTTCCGGAAACAAGAGCTTAAAAATGAGAGAAATATATTTTTTTTAATTAATATGTAACTGCACTACAGCAGGGCACTGGGAGAAAAATGGATACTAATACTGGAAAGGTGGAATTCGGAAACGTGTCGTTGGTTAGTTGCAGCTACAGATAATTGAATTAAGTCAATTAGGTAAACATCTAAGCACAACCCAAACAAAACTTTATTTCCCCGAACAACAGAAGCCAGAAATTCTAACTAGGAACAAGCTGGACTCAAAAAAGGTGTTTTCCTAGACCTCCAACTTAAGCAGCCTCTTTAACTGTTAACTTACAGATGGTTGATCAAGTCCGCGGTATTAAAACAATAATAATAATAATAATATTAATAAACTCCTACGTATATGTCGGTGGAGGTTAAAATAAAAATGCTCATCATCTAAGGTGTACACGGTAGCACCGTTGTAATGTGGGTAATATATTACATTTACCGAACAGGCCTGGCCTTGACACAGTCCCGAACCATGGCCGGCACTCAGATACTGCCTGGCTTGGTGAAAGGCTACCTAGCCCCAAAACTTTTATGATAGTTCTCGTAAAGTTGTGCATGGGATATTGATAGGCGGGAGGACGCAAGCAACCGTTCAGCCAGCAAGCTTGTTGGCCACGTTTCCAGAGCCTTAAAGAATACTCCCGTGTGCCTGTTCGCATGCACTCCATCAGCTCATCCCAGCCCACTGCGGCGTCATTTCCGATCTTACCGTCTCCTCTCCGTCAATGTCGATCTTGAAAGTGTGTTGCTGAAGGGTTTTCAGAGTAATCTGCATTCTGACAACGACGCTTGGCTTCCCGGGGCTCTCTGACGCGCTCTGGTGCTGTCCTGCCGCTAGCCGTTAGCTCATCACGGCCTACCCGCCGACATCATCCTGTGTGCCTTTTTCCTGAGCATAAACAAACCTGAGGCAGCTCACGCCACTACGCATGCGCCGCATGCTCCCGAAACACGTGGCTTCCGCAATAGAGAACACGACACCGGAAGTGTGCGTGCATTGTTTTTGGGTACTTTGGCCGTCTGGGTATCATTGGTCTATTTCAATTTTGAAAAATTATTAACTGTAAGCATTGACATTACTTTCTGTCCATATAATCACTTGGGTATTTGCTCAAGACATTTTAGTGAACTTATTTGGGAAATTAATTGTCTTTTTCAGTTACATAGTACACTTTATCTAGTTAATAGTTTTGGGACATGCTTTGCTCACGTGGGACAAGCATACAAACACATGAGCTAAAGTTCAGTTTCAGATGACATTTGAGTCCTTTCTTAAAGCATGGAAAGGATTCAGTAGGCTAAAGTCTCAGGGGAGCCTTTTCCCACTGCAGAGTCCAATCCCAAAAAATAATTTCCAGTTTTTATGCAATGTGATGCAAAGGTTTCTTCTGCAAGGTTTCACCTTGAAGTGGTGTGATATGGTATTGTTCCCATGGCAACCTTGTAAAAGCCTCAGCTATTAGACAACAGAGGAACATCAAGATGCGTAAAACACGATTATGTGGGAAGGCTGAAAATAATGAATAATACTAAATTTTGGATGCTTTAATAAGCCCATCTAAATAGTTCCAGTGGTCTAGACTCTAGACCAACATATGGGTTGACAGCTTACTAAAATACTGGTGAATGTTGGGTTAGTGAATAGAGCAAATCTGCAGGTTCGGGTTATTGCTGCCCTTTGTTAAGAGAATGTGATGTCCTTGTCAGAGATGACAGCAAAGTTCTTGACATTTCATGATACTGTCATTGAGTTATTTAGTATGACAGTGAGCTCCCGGTGAAGTGATAGATAAGAAATAATGCAGCCCTCGTCAAGACACGTCCATGAGATATGTAGCAATCCAGCAGAAGTTTTAAGTGTCAGTGAAGCAGAAAGAGAGGCAAAAGCACTTATCATGGGTGTAGCAGTGATATGAGTAGTCATGAAACCTGAAAGCAGAAACTAGCAAATGGGGACTTAGTGATTTGAAGTGCTTTAATTATCAACAAGCTGATTGTATAGGCTTTTGAAGAGGTTTGTGTGAAATCTAACAAGGTAACGAATGATCCAGGATATTTGGTTTTGCCCATCTAAGGTCATTTGAGAAGTATAATGTCTTTACTAAAGCAAAAGTCACGACTGTAAACTTTAGTTTGGGGGGAAGTGTATTTGGAGAATTGGTTCCTCGTTTCATTTGTGAAAATTGTGTACCAGGCTGCAGATATTAAAATACCACCTTGCTTGTGTATGTTTTGCTCACGTTAATTAATAAATCTATTGAGTAACCTCAGATACCTGGGATGGGATACATGAACCGCAAGTAACTCTATAAATGAACATAGACTGGAGAGTGTATGACAGATGGTGCATCTTACTCCCTCCTGACATCATTCAAGTCTTAGCTACTGCGAGATGTGAGGCTACACATATAGAACATCATTTGAGTCATGGCTTAATTTGTACAATGCAGTAAGACTCCACTGCAGTCTGCCAGGAAGGGTGCAGCTTATCACTTAGTGACAGATTTGAGAGTTCTTCTCTCCCTCTGATTTCCTGAAGATTGTACATTGTTGCATCAGGAATAACTATACCCCCCCCCCCCTTGCCCCCATCCTCTCAAAAATAAAATGAAATCCAGAGTGTAAACCTGCCTGCACAGCTTACAAAGCTGGGATGTGAGGATCTAGTAAAATTGCCTTGAGTAACAACAAACCAGGACAATGACGGTTGAATTTAGCACACACACTTAACCTTAAAAACACCACATATGCAGTACATTAATGTTGTCTAAATGTTTACATATTTAACCAGGACATCTGAAATGTCTTTTTTCCATCTAATTTCTACACCACATAGATTTTGACTACAATAACTTACTATATTGAATACTACAGGCCAAAGAAAATACTCATAACAGTTGAGGCTGTTTCAATCTAGCACAGTTTAATATGATTGTTTAAACTGGACAGCTAAAAGAAAATAGGAACAACATATTTTTTATTTATAAATGTATCAAAGGGAAAAAAGACCCTAAACATAATAACGTTATCAGATCTTTAATAACAAGTTAAAAAAGACAAACAAATTACAATATTTACATAGTATCCAGAATTAAAATGAATAAAAGTGTAAACAACCATTCTAGACAACATTACAATCTGCCTTCAGGAATCTGAATCCCACAGGACAAAAGGCAAGATGCAAGAGCTAAAGAAACTATAGCAAAACTCCAACAATGGTAGGAAGAGTAAAATAAAAACAAAATATATACGTTTTCCAGTGTGTTGTTTTTAATCAAAGAAACTACCAAGAAGGAGCTGCCACTTGAAAGCTTATTTCTTTAAAATAATTAAAACGTATTTTCATAAAGGCAAGCATGTCTTTTTTATTGGAGGAACTGGGAACTGTTGTAAGTCACCAACAGGAAATACCCACCTGGGTTGCCATTTTTACCCCCTCAACACCATCAAATGTAAGAAAAAAAGGAACATTTTCTATTTTCGGCAATAGCATACGGTTGAAGCACCCCTTTCTGTTTCTCATGAGAACAAAACCTTAACCACAGACAGAAAGACATTAGAAGGTTCCTGTCAAACACCAAAGTTTGCACTTGTGTGGGTATATGCATCTACAGAGGGGAAACCATGTGTGAACAGGGCGTCAGCTTGCGAAGGACAGTCTTAAGTGAAGAGAATTGGTTACAAAATGCTTATTGGTCATACTGGTGTTGAAACAAAACATTTTCATAAAGTGCCAAAATACTAAACAATAGTTATCAATTACTATTAAGGCTTTAGGGTATTTGAGCAGCAGTTTAATCAAACTTTTCACTACTCAGAAATAATGACAAGGCTCAGGAACTTCAGGTTGAAAAAATAATCTCAGGATAAACAGAATACAAAAAGAAAAAAACAATAGTAACAAATACAGCTACAACATCAAGGTGCTCAGTTGAACTTTTTTTTTTTTTTCCTGTAAATCCCCGATTTTTAGCAGCAAAGCTGCAATAGAGTCCCAGACGAGTAAAGTACGTAAGGAGATCTGCTTGTCACTGAAGCTCTTCGGTCTGAATATTTGCATCCAAATCAGTTTGGCTGCAGAGGGGCTGTGGGCTTGCAGATGTGGCTTCCTGAGGTGAGCACCTTTGTTTCTTTTGGTTTCTGGCACTAACCTTGAAGCGACACACTAAACAGAAAATCATCTCCACAATAAGAGCCTACAATAAAAGTACAGTCATTACAACTGGGAATCAGAACTCAATAACCAATCAAGGAATCCCTTTTTGGAAATAATCGAGAACTGGTGTGTGGTACTGGTGTGTGGTACTGCAAACTGGGTGCATTTCTTATGTCTGCTGAAAGCGCCACGTTTTTCGAAAGGGCACATAAACAAAAACTATGTAGAAAAACTCCTCAAAAGAATGTGGGAATCGTACTAGAAAATACAGGGGGGGGTCAGTCAAAGGTTTAGAAGCACACAAAGCGAGATGCAACGAGCTTCCAAGGAACACCTCCAACTCGTGGCCCATGAATTTGGAAGTAAGTCAAGCCATGCATGTTCGGTCCCAACTGACCCAAACCAGCAGCAGGCAGCCGCACATCAGGAGCACAAAAGAAGAAAAAAAATCTAACAAAAGAGAACCCTTCTGAACAATTAAGCAATTATCGCCGCAGGTGGGGATGGTGGTTCAAGTAAATAGTACAGAAGGAAAAACAACAGCAAATGCACAGGCTTCCAATTGAAACAGAACTCAATAATGTTCCTACTGTACTAAGAGACTGAGAATTCAACCTGAACTCCATTACAGTACCACTCACTATTACTATTGGCTACCAATATATTAGTGTTTATCCTCTGGGACCAAGAAAATGTCTCTTTAGCACTTTAAAAGGAAAAAAAAAAATACACATTGTGACCTACAGGAAAGATGCACAGTGTCCTGTAACTTTCAATGAGTAAGACTTCAGAATGCACCTATTTTCCGACTGTGCATCTTTTCATTGCTCAGTTGTTGTAAAGCAGTTGCAGGCTGATTTCCCTGGCCCCCCACCTCCACCTCCCTTCAGCCTAAACTCCTTCGACCCCCCATCTTCAAACACCCATCGAAGCCCCTGTCTTCCAGCATCTCTCATGGACAGTTTTTGGTCTCTGTTGTTTCTTCATACTCCACATTTTCAGCACAGGTCTTCGCCTGCTCTAAAGAAGGACCGCTCTCCACCTCCATGCCATCGCTGGCGATGGGTCTGTCCAGTTTGGCAGATACAAGCCCAGGCTGTGAGGAAGCCTCAGCTACTGAAGAGAGGCCAACTTTCATCCTGCTGTTGGCTACAGTCCTGCAATTAAAAGACATAGTGGAGAATTGTTCACTGCTGGAACCACTTCGGTTTTTCTGTGACACTTCACACTACAACCTTTTTTGTATTTTCAATTATTATTTTAAAGTCAGTAATTTAGGCCACTTAACATATTTTGTGACACTTCCTCTGGATTTTTTTTGTTTATGTACATCACACAGTTAGCTATATATATATATATCAATAACCACTAGGTGTGATGTATGTAAACAATTTAAAATGTTTATGTTTGTAGCATAAGTGGTATCTGAATCAGCTTAACATGGGCATCATGTGGACCAAATTACACCTCACAAATTGTCAATGTACTGGAATCTTTAATTTCATGAGCGAAACTGGTTGCTACCGCGCAAACTTTAAAACTATAGATATCACCTAAATAATAAAGATTAAGCCATCTTAAAAAAAAAAAAAACAAAAAAAAATCATAACCTTAATACTCTTCTGATAATTTTCCAAACCTCGACGGATTAATCACCTCGCAAGCACCGACCCACGATCTCCATCCGATCAAAAAGGTGCTTCCAGCTTTAGAACTTCAGTCTTCCCGTTTCACGTAAGTACAACGCCATGTCTCCTGTCCCGTGTTCTGAGTGCAATATGTTTAGTTATTCTTCACTGGTCATTAGCGGTAGGTTTACATGTGAAAAGTGTCAGTTAGTCGCTAGGCTGACGGAGAAGATTGTAGTTTTAGAGGGACGTATCCGGATATTACGGGACATTCAGGAGAATGAGTGTTTTATTGATTCAGTGTTAGCGGCTCTGGATATGTCCTCCATAGCTATTTAGTCTCCCCCCGCTCCGGCAGCAGAGCCTTCGCAGCAAGGCGAGTGTGACGACCCAGCGGCATAGTCATAAATCCAACCCTAACTCACACCGGCACCATTCGCCCATTCGCGTTTCCAACAGGTTCTCCCCACTCAGTGAAACTCCCACTGAGACACCTGTTGAAAGTGCTCTAGTAATTGGCGACTCTATTCTAAGAAACGTGAGAGTAGTGACTCCAGCGACCATAGTAAATTGTCTCCCTGGTGCCAGAGCGACTGACATCTCGGCAAATTTAAAAGTGCTGGCTAAAAGTAAACGTAAATACTCTAAAATTATTATCCACGTCGGCACTAATGATGTCCGATTGAGGCAATCAGAGAGCACAAAGTCAAATTTTATAGAGGTGTGCAACCTTGCGAAGGTGATGTGTGTCAGTAACGTGCTCTGGCACCATCCCTGCTAGACGTGGTGATGAAATGTACAGCAGATTATCGTCGCTACATCGCTGGCTGTCGGAATGGTGCCCGATAAATGGTGTGGGTTATATTGGCAGCTGGTGGATGTTTTGGGGTAGGCCTGGGCTTTTGAAGAGGGACGGTATTCACCCCTCGCGGGCTGGAGCTGACCTTCTGTCTAAAAGCATAGCTCATAGTCTCCAGGCAAATCGCTGACTAACTAGAGCCAAGTCCAGGCGGCAGCAAACCGGCAAAAGCCGTTGCTAGAAAACAGCTGTTTAAACTTAAACTTGGACTTCTGAATGTAAGGTCACTGGCTCCTAAGGCACTATTAATAAATGAAATGATTACTGATTTTAGTCTTGCTGCCCTATGCCTCACAGAGAC
>JAODKF010000046.1:31981376-32026427 GCA_026779585.1 Mormyrus proboscirostris
TGTCCAGCACACTCTGCAACATGTGACGTCGCCACTACCAATGACGTCCATGCATCCAGCTCGCCGTTCTGCCTGTGCCATCTTCCTTGTATGACTTGCTCCTTGCCTTCTGGTTGCCTGGCGATTGGAGGGAGCGTCGGCACCGGCTTGTCATCTGCCGCCTGCTCCCCGTTTGTGTCTCAAACTTTAGTGTATTTGACTTTCCCTGCCGGCCCCTGGAGGATGGGCTCCCCCTTTGAGTCTGGTCCATAAACACTTTTTTGCACATTGCACATCTCGTTAACAGTCTTCTTTTAATCGTATTTAGTCAAGTGAAATTTCTCTTTGCTTTTCTAAACACAAATTCAGTGATTTGTTTGTAAATGAGTGGAATAGGAAGATTCAGCAAGAGAGAGCAAACACATCAGGCAGAAGAGCAAGAAAGTACAATAGAAACAAAAAGAATACCTAGAAAGAGAGAGGGAGAAAGAGAGAATGAAGGTAAAGAAACAGACTGAGGAGGAGATCATAGGTAGCCCGACATACATGCCATGACGGAGTACGTGGCGTTCCCATTCGGCGATGTTGGTGAAGGCCCGACCACAGAACTTGCAGGGGAAGCGCTTCTCACTACCCGGGGAGCCAGGAGCGTCTGCAGGACAGACATATCATTAGCGCACAGATACCTCAGGCACTGGTTCCCTCTCACTGTACACTGTGCTCGTCAATAACCTTTGGCTTCAGCCGTCTCAGCTTCTTTTAGCTCCTCCTCTTTTTCTTCTTCCTCCTCCTCCCGGTCTTCCTCATCCTCCTCTGTGCTGCTCAACTTGCCCGTCATGGCCTCCAGCTGGTCGAGGTTTACCCGGCCCGCCAGCTCAAAATTACAGATCACCTGTTTAGGAGAATACCAGGCATCAGGTTACTGCATGCAGTGTTGGCTCCAGGCGTGGTATACACCAGGGAAAGACACTTAAATATGGATCTAAACCACTGTTTCCTGCTTACATTTACCTTAATTAATCTAGCACACACTTTTACCCAAACCACATCCAACCGAGGACAACTTGAGGTCAAACAGCAGGACCACCCAGCATACAGCCCCCCTAGAGCACTTAGGGTTAAGAAGGGCCTTGGTCACCTGCCCATCAGAGACATGCTTACTCTGATGGCCGCAGGACAGAGATGCCTAATCCACAGTCTCACTCCACAACTTTAACCCTACCCACAAGACATATTTTTAATCTGTTATGTATAAACAAATCCAAGTAAGGAAACAAGTACAGGAAGCTTGAGGTCAAAGAGCAAGGTCTGTCTGCATCCCTGGTGTAACTGGGTGTAAGGGCCTCACTTTTGGGCCCAGCTATACAGCGGGCAGTCAAGAAATCTGAACCCGCAATTTTTGGGAAAATAATCTAAATAATCCAAAATAGTCTAAATAATAAATAGTCTAAATCTTTTGGTAGCATTTCCTTAAAAAAAAAAAAAAAAAAAAAAAAAAGAGCGTAATATTCAATAACATCCAACTGCCTAAACAGGCATAAATGATTATTCAGAAAAATACTGTTAGATTGACATAATAGAGTCTGATTCATGTGAGAGATGTGATTAAATAACTGTGGGGACAAGCCGGGGAAGTAAAACTGGGGAGGAAGGGCCATGATCAGAGAGGCAGAAAGAAAATAAGGAAGAAATGTAGAAGAGGAAGGTGGAGGAGCTACGCAAAGGTAATTTCTGGAAACTTAAATGCAGCATCAATAGGCCTCCATCGTCTTGTGAATAACTACCTGCTCATTGACAACAAGGTCCTGCATGGGTTCAGTAACCCACGGGCACTTGATGGGAAATCCGAGAGTTTTGATGGAACGGGTGAAAAATATCCTAAAATGTAATTTGCAGATCCAGGTGTGGGTGTAATAGAGCACGGCTAGACCACCGTTCTAAACGGTAACACGTATTTTAAAAGGAGGCGGCTACATTTGTATTTACATTTTTGAAAAAGTAAAACACAAATTCACTCTAATTGATACTGACTCATAAACATAATTCAGTTCAGATTAACGTATACATGGGGTTTAGATCCATACTTTACCCAGGATGGCACAAAACTTCAATTTTCTTGCGCTTCAGCCATTCTCATGCAGATTGATGCAGGTTACCCAGTGACCCATGTAGATTACTTCATGACTCAGCTGTCCTTTAGCTTTAGCATACAAACGGATGGCCCGATATTCTACACTATATCTCTGTTGTATGGGTCCTTTCAATAACAGAATCAGATTATGTCCATTTATTGAATATCCTTCCAGAACTATTGAGAATGCAGCAGTGAGCCTCTGGCCTAGTGACTGTGGAGCAATGGACATCCAGACCGCTAGATACCTAGTGACTTCCCAAACTATTCTTTGGCTTTGGCAGGGTGCTCACTCCTGGGACAGGTTATTGTTTTTTTTAGATCACAGTCGGAGCCAAAGTCCAAATCCAATCCAGATCATCAGGAGCAGCCCTGGCCTTTTCCATGCCTACTCCCTAGAGGTCTTCATTTATTTTTGATGTGAAATTATGAGCCTCTAGAACAGGGTTCCCCAATTCCAGTCCTGGAGGGCCAGTTTGCAAGATTACCAGAATTGGGGAACTGCTCTAGAACCGACATGATGAAAACTTCATTCTGAAGATAAGGATCAAAGTTGAACCCTGACTGTTTACCAAAGGAAAACAGATTCAAATGACCCCTTTGAGCTCAAATTACTAGGGGAGCAACATGCTTTTCCAGGTTTCAATGTGTACTTCGCATATCAAACATCTCAAAGCAGTGCCCAACTTTACTGAAATCCTAAAAAAAATAGTACTGGACATTTAAATAATGCAAATGACGTGGGGGAGGGGGGGGGGGTTGACCTTGTGCTCGTCACGCAGGTGGGCTTCCAGCTCCTCCAGCTCCCCGCTGTCATAGAAACACAGCTGACACGTGTATGGCTTCAGCTCGCCGTGCTTGTTCAGGTGCTGTTTCAGGCTCTCGTCACCGGCGCAGGTGAAGGTGCACTTGTGGCAGCTGAACACGACACCCTGGAGATACTGCGACAGCTTGGAGCGGGACACCTCCAGCGGCACAACGCGCTCCTCTGGAGACGACAAACATGCCACAGAGAGAGAGAGAGAAGAAGAAGAAGAAAGTCAAAGAATGGATAATCAACTGTCAACCGAGATGCCTGGGCTGCCTTCTTTCCTTCAGCTGTCAAGCCGCCATGGGAAAGAGGCGGTATAAAGAAGGGAGCGTAATCCCTGCCGCAGAGCCGGGCAGCGTGTACCTCGGTGCAGGACGACGTGATCAATCATGCTGCTCTTGACTTTGGTGTGATAGAGGCACAGTGGGCAGTGCAGGTCCCGGGGGCCCTCCACCGGCAACGCCAAGTGACCCGACTCCACGTGCATGGTGAACGCCGACCTGCGTGTGGCACCGACGGGCACGTTTTCACACACAGGAAACAGGCAGTCACTTTGGAAAGACTGACCCCGGACAGCGTGGGGAGCGAGCATTTACACAAGAGAAAATAAGCAAATCCTAAGAACATACAGTTTTTGGACAAAAAAAAAAAATTAAGCTCTTCCTGCTTCCTGCATGAATGGCTCCTAAAATATCATCTAAGGATAATATATAAATTCTTATTTAACAAGCAACACACATAATTTTGCATTGCGACATCTCTATAAAAATGTTTTTTTTTTTTTTTTAAAAAAAAAAAAAAAAAAAAAATCATGATCACTGATGGAAAAAGTATGTGAACCTTTATGTTTAGTAACTACTGCAACCTCCTTTTTAATTTCAACCAAATTCCGTCTGTAGCTGCTGATTAGACCTGCACAGTCCTGCTCCATTCCTCTACGTGAACCGAAACAATTTCATGTACATTTTTGGGAAGTCTTGCTTGAATGGCCCGTTTCAGATCATGCTACAGCATTTTGATTTGACTAAGGTCTGAATTGTAACTGTGGCCATTTTTAAACAACGGAGTTTCTTCTGCTTCCACCCCATTGTTGATTTACTGTATTTTAGATCGCGGTCATTGCTGCATGACCCAGCTTTAGATCACACACTCTGCCATTCGGCTGTAGAAGTTCCTGATAAAATATGGAATTCATTAGCCCTTCGATGATTGCAATCTGTCCAGGTGCAGTGAGCAAAGCAGAGCCCCAAGTCATCACACGCTCTCCATCGTCCATCACAACCGGCACAATAAATAAACGGACAAGTGTCGGTTACAATGTTACAAATTTTTCCAAATTTAATGCTACTTGCATTTCCAAAAACATTCAACTTTGGTCTTATCTGTCCACAGTATATCGTTGCAGCACTGCTGTAAAACATAGATGGTCTATAGCAAAGTTGAGATGGACAGCAATGCTGTTTTTGTCTTTGATAACCCATTAACATCACTCTTAAGTCTTTACATAGACTCATGAACACAGATAAAGTGCAAAAGATGCCTGCAGATCCTTTGCTGTCATTCTAAAATTCTTTTGTAATTCTTTCTAGATTCTTTTACTTTGAACCTCTCAATTGGTTCATATAATACTAGAACAGAATTCTGAAGAGCAGATTAACAAAACAGTGTCTCTTATTCTGCACGCAGTGCCCAGGTCATTAGGCATACCTGCTTGTACATGTAAATGCAAAAAATCCTGCTCCTCCAAACAGAGTCTCATGACTACAGCATACTGACAGGGTCGAGGTCACCAGTTACAATGTGGCTAAGCATTAGAACAGCCGAGACGTGTGTTCTGAGCAGATTTTGAGCATGGTGTGATAGATTGTGGCAGATGTGGTGGTTCCAGCATCTCAGAAACGGCCACCTTCCTGGGATTTTCAGTGCATTGTCTGGAGTGTACAGAGAATGGTGTAACGAACAAAAAAAGTCAATGACATTTCTGTTGCTGAAAACACATTGCTAATGAGAGGTCAGAGGAGAATGGCCAGACTCATTAAAGCTAACAGGAAGGTCACAAATAGAAAAAATAACAGCTCAGAAAAGCAGTGATGTGCAGAATGGCTGCTGTTGAACTCAAAACTCAAGTACTCTCAAAGCGAACTGGAGTCAAAATCTAGCCCTGCTTTCTATTAGCTAATAGTACATCATAAAGGGGACACAGGGTGCATAAGGCAAGGCAGGTCAAACCCACATTTAAAGTTATTCCAACACCATTCCAAATACCCTCTTTAAAAGAGCTCATTATCGTAGAGGTTCACATACTTTTTACACCAACTGACTCTACCAATTTTTCGCTAAAGATATGGCAATATAAAAACGTGTGCTGTTTATTTAACAAGATATCTGTATTATTATTACCCAGATCAAGATCAGATCACATTTTAGGATCCGTTCATGCATAAATCCCGGGAAATATCACAAAAGTCTAGGTATGTGTTGAACATGGACTCACTTATGGCAAGTGAAGTAGGAGCAGTCTTTGCACTTGTAGAGTTTCTTGCCACCGTGACGGTCGCGGTAGTGTCTGCGCAGGCTCTGCATGTAGCCAGAGCTGAAGTCGCAGAATTCACAGGTGAGCACTGCGTCCGCAGGTGTCGGGGCAGGGCTGGGCGTGGCTGCCTGCACCGCCTGCTGGTAGCGGCCGAGCTGCTGCCGCGCATCCGCAGGATCTGTATACGTCGCATATGTGAGGTGAACAAATTCAGAAGAAACTTAGTCTGTCTTGTCAAATAAAGGAAATAGGTCAGCCATGCTTTCTGGATAATAGCTGAAGCAAACTCGGCATGGCTCAAGTAGTTACTTTAAAAGGCAAAGCATTGTGTTACTTCGGATCTAAACTCACAACCTCACATCTGCGAGTTTAGAAAATCACAAACATTCCCTAACATCTGGTTCCACTTCTCAGGCAATTGGGGCACTTATAATATCCCTGGATCATGGGAAATTCTAGACAGCATGGTGCTGACAGTTGGTTGAGGTTGACTCATGTTTTAAAATACGCACCATGTATTTTGCTATAAGGCTGAGGATGTTTTTTTCCCCTCTGGTTTAATCCCTACAATCACCCGTGCTGACATTTAATTTGAGGTCCCTAGCTTTCACATTCATCGGCAAATACAGTGAAATTTCAGAAGAGAAACACACATGATTCCTAGAGGGCAATGAGAACACCATCTTTCATGGGTGATTATGCACATTGATATTTCTTATTTTTCATTGAGAAAATAGACAACTGTCTCTCCAGTGATGCAGCAATTTTAACCCCACACAAATAAAAAAGGTGGTCCTCATTGTTTTTGGGCATAGAATGAGAAAAAAAAATGACCTATAAGCCTGACCAAAATCCAGCAGACTAGGCAGAGAGGAAAATCAGCACAGAGAGACTCCTTGGGTCAAAGTAACAACAAATATTTCTTTCTGAAGGATGCAACAAGAATTTTAAGAGAGTAAATGAAAGAAAAAAAAAGCCTTAAAATCAGACTTCAAATCAGTATTATGAACAGCGATCAGATCACACTCTAGGAGAAAGTGCAGGAAACCACAGTTCCAAAGGCTTCAGAAACACATTCTCACAACAGTATGCCTAAAGTCAGAGTAAATATATGGTTTACTCTAAAGTTTTATACATAATTCCATTGGATAAAAAAAATTAGGTCAGCGGGGTTCCTTGGAAGAGAGGTAATAACAGTGTCACAATTGAGTCGTTTCTCCTTATGAGGTATTAGCCGTAATTCAGACTAATGAAAGGTACAGACAGTATCCTTTTCGAAGAATCCACTTGTATAACTATTAACCAAAATCTACAGCATACATCTTATTTTGCCATAGTTGTTGCCATAGTGATAAATATCACTCTTTAGTTCAACAGTGCGCACAAAACTAGCAAATGAGGCAACCACGGAGGCAAAACATAAATGCAGGAAAATCTATGAACGGGGCAGGCAGAGCAGTGAGTACTTATTCGGAGGAAAAAAAAAAAAAGAAAAAAAAGACAGAGAGGGATGTCAGACACACGGCAGGGTACTGACCAGGGGAGTCGATGGTGACGGGGAGCTTCTCGCCCATGCGGGCGGGCCGCTGCGGACGGACTGTTGACTGAGAGGCAGCACGGAGCATGGGGAGGGTGAGCACCTCTCCGTGGACCTCCTGGGAATGTTCCTTCAGCTGGCTGATTGTCATGAAGGACTGAGGGCAAGACAAGCACCTGTATGTGTTCTCACCTGGTCAGGAACACAACCAACACGCCTGCATTAGAGATTTACATCTCAGCTGTCAACTAAGGACCACCTTGATGTGATCTTGATGTGATCTTGCTGCATCACACCGCCCTGGCCTTCCCAAAGCACCTCTGCTCACCTGCCACATCCCACCCTCCAAAATCATGGATACTAGTATTATGAAAATGTGCTGCAAGCCGGGTGCTGGCAAACCCTTCGAAGGCAAAGAAGATTCTACCAAGATTGCCTCTTCTGTTTCCCTTTAATTAATATGGCAGACAAAAGCAGGAAACAAATGATGTAATGCGTCAGTATACTTAACGGTCTATCTTGGAGATCACACACAGCCTCTAGGCCACAGCCAATTGCTGCCATCACAAGGTTTATTTATAAGGTGAACCCAGTGCAATTTTAAGGAAAGCTTCTTAAATCCATCAATCCATTTTTTACACATGAAGCAAGCGGAAATACAGCAGAAAAAACGACCTGTTCAGCATCTAATATTTCAATGCCAGGCCCTACAAGAAAGCCCCATGAAGCAGCAGCAGCCTCACCTCAGCAACTAAATCAAATAAATAAATAAATACATAAATTAGCAAGCAAGCTGTGATATGAGCTGAATATGAACTGTAAACTGAATCTACCACAGCAGTGTGTATAGGAGAAGTGAATTTTTGGTCTCGCACATAAACTCGGTTGTTGGCCTTTGAAGCTTTTTGTCATATAAATCTTAATTGTCTTGTCAATATACTTGCAATGTTGATATTTTTGCTATGTGCTGTAAAAGGCGCTACATAACTGAATCAAATGGTCCCAAATCTAATACGCCCTCATGCTTAATCCATGCTCTCACTGCAGAGCCGATATGACCTGTGAAAAGGCCAACCATGGAGGTCGGGATATTTCTGTATCGCGCCGTTCTCACCTGGATGGGCTTTGTTCAGGTGGCTTTTGAGACGGCTCAGGTAGGCAGACTTGGAGAGGAAGGGCTTGCGGTGTCGATGGTGGGACAAAATGTGTCGCTGGAGGCTGAGGACGGGCACGGGGGCACAAGAGACGGAGGAAAGAGCGTCAACAACGAAAAGCCGGCAGCGCCCGACGTTGCGGTGATAACCATTGCACCATATCATCCGTGCCTCATCCATCCATTTTCTCGCCATGAAATTAAAACTGCTACCTGCGTTTCTTATTTTAAATGTATGACTGTCGGACAGTAGTTAGTTCCTCATCATATCACTTTGTGGCACAGTAAAATCGGCAAGACGCCCTGCGGGATTGAATCCATACTTGTGCAGGAGCCGTGCAGCACCAACTTGACCTCAGAGGCAACTGGAGACACCTTCCAAATGTAGTCGACATTTAACACGAAATATTTGTAGCAAAATAAAACATTCCGAAGGCACACAGCCAAAAACTTTGAAATAAACCAGCACAACATGCTAATGTAATCAAAAAAAAAAAAAACAAAAAAGTGGGCATAAAAGCAATTAAGAATTTGAAAGAATTTGCAGTTTCTCACATATTGGAAAATGGGCCTCTTCCTGAATACGCTTGATTTAAATACTGGCTGCGAAGGCAGATACTGAGATGTTACATCAGTCATATCGGACAACCGAGAGATAGGGGGGAGAAGCTGACACCATTAAAGCGACGACAGGGAGCACAGAGCCTCGGCAAGCAGAACCATCATCCTATAGATGCAGGTATGAATCTGCTGTGCGCATCTCCTCATTACGCCCAAGTATGGATTCAAGTGCGTCTCCTCTGAGAACTCCAACTTCGCCTCGGCGATATGTGATGAGGACTCGTAAAGTAAATAATGGAAGAAAGCTTTTATCGAGTCATCCTAAATGAATGGGTGTGTTTGTGTCTGTCTTTATGTGCGATTGAGAGAGTCGGAGAGACGGAGAACAAAAACATTACAACGGACTGACAGATATCCCAACTGCAGCGGACTGAGCCATTTACCCCCAAGTATTTTGGCATACATTCTAGACGAAAGCCGTTACCGAAAACAGACAGCAAGACAGAAGAATGAAACAGCGGCCATCTCGGGCTGTCTTTCCGTACTTGTGCCTGAAGGGGGAGCTGAACAGGCAGTACTGGCAAATGTACTTGTCTTCCCGCCTGCTCAGGGCTGCTGCCATTGCTGAATGGCTCCTCTCGTGTGAACGCAGACCCTGCATGGACATGAACACGCGGTCGCACTGGCCACATGCGTGCTTTTCCACCCGCCGCTCGCCGACGGCCACCAGCTTGCTCGATCCGTACTCTGGCTCCGCCATGTCGGGCTTGGCGTCAGTTGCCACGGCAGTGACTGCCCCAGGCGAAACTGGACTCAACCCGAGGGTGACGGGCTCCGCCTCTTCCAAGTCACCATTCGGTTCTCTGTCGGCTGGTGCAGACACTGGTATTTCTGGTACTTCATGCTAATAAAAAAGGTGGAAAATAATTGGAAAGGAGCAGTTCATTTATTTATGTATTTATAGCTAAAGGTCTCAGCTGCTAGGAGTACTGCTTTTATTGCACTTCACATTTTTTCCCACATTAATTGTTTTATGCGACTATACCATCTACAACTACTACAAGCTCAAGATTCTGCTCATTGACGTAATGTTTGTGTGAACAGTACAGAGCGATCAAACCCATACAGCCAGTTTTCAAACGTCACTTTTTCAGGAACATTTCTCACAGTTTACAGGGAGGTGTGGCTGTAAAAAAAATCAAACCACCCATTGTGCACCTCAGCTCAAGTCATGTTCAAATAATCGCTGTCGAGTTGGGGCCTGAGTTTAGCAGGTGAATAAGCTACGTGCTCCATCCCTTGGCCCCAGTTGGGTGCCATTCTCTCCCCTCACCCGGGAAGAATCCCAAAAAAGCATTTGCAGCCCCTCAGAGACAAACTTTTATTTTGGTTTAAGAGGAACTTCATGTATCTGGATGAAAAAAAAAGCACAACAGAACTTGACCTGCTTATGACAACGAAAATACTACAACTCCTGGAGAACTTGCCAGCCCTGCTGTGTGAGCAAAACCTAATTTATATAAAATCACATCAGGAAAAGATCATTATTCTAGTCACAGCACTTGACTGCGAACTCTTAAAATATCGCATGTACTTTTACCCAGTGCGTTCCTTCAAATCACTCCAGTCTCTCAAAAAAGCCTCTGGACAGTCATGCAGCATACAGAAACATTTGGCTTAGCTTGCAGAAACCAGTTTGGCTTCAGCACCAGATGAACCTCAAATCCCTTGCTCTGTTTCTGTCTTCCAGCCCTTTGGCTCCAGTGAAGAATGGTTAAATCCTTACCATTACCCACTACCCCTGAGGCAATGGCACCTTCTCACCGGGATTATCACACCCTCCTCCCCACCACAGGACAACAGTCAGAGCCACCGGAGAGATGGAGTAACTTTCAAAAGCCTTTGAGGAAGTTAACCAACTTGTGACTGGAAGACAGTGACAGACAAGCATCCCAAAATATTTGACAGTGCCACCAAAATTTTAAAAAATGAATTTTCAAAGCAAAAGTTTAAAAATGGCTGCCTTTGCTTATCATCATGTGCAAATGCTTAATCTGTGATATTCAACATTGCTTTCTAGAGCGAGTCTAAACAGCAAGAAGGAAAGAAAACCTGAAGTGCAATATGTGTTTTGTCAGGCATGTAAGCAATACGATGTGTACATAAAGGAAGAATATTTATCGAGCACTGTCAATTACAAAGGAGAAGTACAGAAAGCAATGGACGTTTCTGGATTCTCTTTAAACTATTAGCTGGCACTTCATTAAGGGTATTCTAAGGAAAACAGAGGAGAGAAAAAAAAGAAACAGCACCCTGCAAATTATCACCATCTTGAACAGTAACAGCCACAACCACAGTGACCTCACACATCCCAAGGACGTCATTCGACACCCCTGCAGTTACAGTGCCACCCCTCACCTTCACACGGCCTGCCTTGGTCTCTCCATACTGAACATGCTTCCTCAGGTGGTTGCAAATAGCCCTGAGCGTGGGGTGGACTTCCACACAAAAGTTGCACCTGTACCCTATTGGGACATTACTGGCATGGTTCTCCAGCTGTGGAAAACAAAATTGAAAGATCAAAATTAAATCCAATTGTGACCTTTCAATTACTCATCGCTCTCATCATTACCAAAACAGATTCTTTGCAATAAGTATCGCAACAACTAAATTTCTAGCCAAAGTCATGATCATCATCAGACAGGATCATTTACAGTGCTGTAAATTTAAAAGGTACACACCTTTTCCGGGGTGCCGTCCAGCTGTTCGGCTCCCTTCTGCTTGTTAAGGAGCTGTTTCCTCCTCTCTTGGCGATCCACTCGCTTTCGGATATCTTCATTGTGGCTGGTTAAGTGGGTACTGAGTTCTGGGAGGCTGAGGAACTTGAGGTCGCATCGGGCACACTGGTAGCTGTCAGCGCCATTTCCCACGGGGCCAGCCAGGGTGGCAAAGTCTCGCTTCAGGTCCTTGCTATGATGCTCAGTGTAGTGCATGCAGAGCAGCTCGGCCGTATTGAACGACAGCTTGAAGCACCGGCTGCATCTGAACGGCAGCCTCTCTGAATCGTCCTCCTGCTCTGTCACGCAGGGCTCCTCGGTTGCCCTCTTTTCTTCCACCTCAGCAGGATTCTCAGGTTCCTTGTCGTACACTATAGTGAAGTAGCGCCCAAGCTTACTAGAATGCTGCTTTTTGGGGAAAACGCCAGGATGACGCTTGATGTAATGGGAGACGATGCTCTTTCTGCTGAAAGCCTGAAAAGAACAGAGGGAGCATTTCCTCTTTTCCACAGCAACCCTGAGCTCCTCGCTCAACATGGGGCCTTGCTCTTCAGCTGCAGGCACCACCACTTTACTGGGTTTCTCTGTGGCGGTCTTAGATGCAGCCAAGCAGTGAGTGTAGTATGCGTCAATGTGATGCCGCTTTTGGTAGTGTGCTGCGAGACCTTTGCGAATGGGGTTTGTATAAGAGCAGAGAGCACACTTAAAGACATTGTTCTTACCCTCAGGTTGTGCCCGGACATTGTTGTGTTTAATGCGATAATGGCGCGCTATACCTTTCCTGGTAGAGCAGAAATACTTGCAAAGTTGACATCTAAATGATTGCTTTTCACCTTTGTCAACTGAAAACTCAGAGAATGCAGCATGAAAATCAGTAGCATCTTCCACATCTGCTAGACTATTTTCAACATGCATTTCATCCATGTTGCTAGAAAGATCTGCAAACGTAGGTCTGAACATATCTGAAGCTGGTTGATTGTGATATTTCTCATAGTGAATCTTCAGTTTTTCTAACGTTCCATGAGTATATGGACACATTTTGCACCTATAAGCACCAAACCCCTGCCTCTGAGATTTGTACTTTTCTTCCCCTTCATTGACATCTATAACTTCTTCGATGTCATCTGCAAAATCCTCAGCAGTGACTTTAATTTGAGGATGCCTCTTCTGGTAATGAGTCAACACCCCATGTATACGAGAGTTCACATACGGACAATGCCGACACTTGTAGACCGAGCTAGGATTGATGTCAGTTTCCTGTGCAAAATCAGCTGCCTTTACTTTCATACCAGGGTGCTTTTTGCCATAATGGGTTAGAAGACCATGAAGGCTGTTGTACTCTGAGAAACAAACAGTACACTGATATGGGTTATTTGAAATTGATGTGCTGGGAAATGACTGATGTGAGGCGATTTTTGTCAGCTGCCCCCTGAGATCCAATGGCGGTTCTTGGCCTTGCTCACAAGCATGACTGTTCAACTGGCCGGAAATAACCGAGAGATCTTCCTTTGTGGAAGTCTGCCTCTTTTCTGAGGAAAGGTTACCTTTGATGATATCAAGCAGTACAGAGTCATCACCTTTGACAGCCCAAGGGTGAACAGCCTGGTAGTGGTTGGTGATGTCCCAGATGGAACAGGCTTGAAAGGCACAATCTTTGCATTGGTAATGCTTGGAGTCAGCATTTCCTACTGACTGAGAGGCTGAGGTGTTGGGTCCTGCCCATAATTTGGTGGCCATGTACGTGTAATCCACATTGTGCTCAGGGTGACGCTTTTGGTAATGCATGAGAAGTCCATTTGGTTCTGGATGGAAATAGATGCACCACTCACAGTGGTACCCAGCCTCCAATATGCCATCTTGATAAGCCCAGTGCAAAATTGTCATGGCTGTAGCTTTCACTGTTGGGTGGTCCTTCTTTAGATGCTTCTTCAGAGCGTATACATAAGGAGATGTATAAGTGCAGTGCCTGCACTTTAAGGCCCGAAGTGGCCTCGTCGCCTCAGAATCAGAAATGGCAGCAGAGACGGATGAATTACTGGACCGAGCTCTTTCCCGCTGACTCCGCACTACAGCAGTATGTCTTCGAACCAGATCAGCATTTGCTTTCACATCTCTGTGTTTTTTCTGGTAATGGATCAAGACTCCTTTGACAGTTTGGTTCCCATAGTCACAATGCTGACAAAAATACAGCATTTCCACCTCTCCTTTATCACCACCAGACTTGGTATGGGAAGAATTATCTACCCCATTATTGCTGATTGATTTCAAGAATTGTTTTGGTGGTGCAATCTGCAACTCTTCCATTAACTTCATTAGACCAGAGGTAGGGGGAGCATGTTTGATATATTTCGCAGTTACCTTTATTTCTGGGTGCCTCTTTTGGTAATGGACAAGCACACCCACAACTGACCGGTTACTGTACACACAGTGTTTGCAGTAGTAAATATCTTCATCCATTCCCATAGGAATCACATTTGATGTCTTCAAGGAATTAGAGGCGCTCGCTTCAGGCGTGTCGTTATTTGAAGTTTGAGCTCTATCTACAGAGACAATTCTCATTGTTTTCTGGATACGAAAGTATGATGCCTTCTGCTCTGGATGCTTTTTCTGATAATGAACCAGGACAGAATGCATGTTTGGACTGGCAAAAGAACAGATGTCACAGTCATAGACCACTACATTGTTAACCACAGATTCTTTCATGACTTCTGTCTCTGTGTAGTAATCTTGGGTTTTGGAGCCCTTATGGACTGGACTAAATTGCACAGATGATCTGGATCCACTTGAAGAATTAAAATTCTTGGGACCAGAGTTTAAGATCTCCCTCAGTGTCTGAGACTCAATGGAATCTTTGTGACGTGGCTCAACAACATAGCTGGAAAAAATCATGGCGTTGTTTATTTTCACCGTAGGGTGCATCCTTTGATAATGTGGCATCAAACTTCTAACATTTGGGCTGGTGTACAAGCAGAAACGACACTTGTATACCAGATCCGGCTGATTGAAGTTTAGCACATTCATGGCTTCAGGGTGATGCTCCACGTAGTGCTGATTAAGATCATCAAAGGTTGTATACTCTACAAAGCACTCCAAACACCGGAAAACAGCACTCTGATCTTCAGGATCTAAAATGTATCGGAAATTAAACTTGATATATGGGTGCATTCTTTGATAATGAGTGCTGACACTGCGTGCTGATTTGTTTTGATACTCGCAATGTTTGCAATAAAATAGGGTGGCTGTGTCATCACTGTAATCACTGCCATGTCGGAAAACCTCCCCTCCACTGTCTTTTTCAGCTTGATCCTGCAAGCTTTTAGACCCAGCTGAAGAGGCATACTCATTTTCATTGTCATCATCATCTGAAATAGTCAACTGAATTAATGTGTTGCTAGACTTCAGTTTCTCATGAAGGAAGAGCTTCTGTTTTCCCTCCTCTTGGGTATCCTTCATCTCTCTGGAGTATTTCCGACGTGGCCGAGAGATGCAGTGTTTCTTTGACAGTTGCGCGACTTCAATATCAACTTTATCTTCATCCGTTTCATTTTCACCATTCTCCTCTTCTTCCTCTTCATCATCCATCTCCTCTAGGTTAATAATGGCCTCCTCCTTTTGTGAGCTTTGGCTGATTTTACTTTGCAGATTGTTTGCAATTTCATCTATTCTGGTTCTCTTCTTAACCGGAGATAAATCGAGGGGTGAGTCATTGATTGATTTCCTTGCACTCTTATTGACAAGCTTTTTTGACGAAAATCCAAGAATAGATGTTTGGGTCTTTTTCACATAGGTTGAAGTACTATAGATTTCATGTTCAGAGTCCAGCTGCTTATTTGGTGAACCATCAAGAGTGTCTGCCTTCATGTTGTCACAGTAAGAATGCTTGTGTTGTTGGTGAACACGAAGTCCTTTCAGTGTGGTTGTAGAGTAGCTGCAGAGGGAGCAGTGATAGGACTTCTCTGGATCGATTTCTGCTATTCCACAGGATTTTTTGCTAGGGCCTTTGGAGCTGACATTTCCTCCATTCATTGGCTCTTCATCTTGAATGTACAGACCGTCATCCATGTTTTCCCATTCAGAGGATGTCTCCACATGACACTGCTTATGAGTGCCAAGTCTGAGTGGATTAGTGCATATGAAAGGACATTTGTCACATTTGTATAGAGTCTTCTTGCCAGAGAGATGGATTTTTTCAATGTGACGAGAAATGCTCTGACGATGCATGGTCAAGAAAGAACAAAACGGACACTGGAATCTGTTCATATGCTTTTTGAATGGTATCCCCTTTGTTTCAAGCATCTTATACTCCTCATCAGACAGCAGCTGTTTTTTAGAATCATCAGATAAATGAGCAAAAGTATCATCCATATCTACTGCTTCATCATCTGAGCTACTTCTGGAATCACCCTGTATACTGCTTGTCTCAAAGTCCACTCCTGAATTAGATACATCAGACATAACAAATGTTGGTCTCTCTGATAAAGTAGAGGTTCCTGTACTATTATGTATCTTCGATTTCTTTTGAGAATACTCGTAAGATGAAAGATCATCCACTTGTCCCGGGGTGGACTGTGCTGCACTTTCAGAGGAGCCCATAAAGCCAGTGTTAACAGATGACACGTCTTTACCATTCAAGCTACTGGATGGCAATCCAGAATTAGGACTGCTACTGGGAGAATGAAGTGAGCTGGTTTTGGAAGAATCAATACTAGTATCCCCATCTTGCTGCTGAATTGATGACATTCTCTTAACCATATTACGGTGTTTTTTCATCATGTGATCACACCAGCGCTCTCGTCGAAGTGTCTGGTATCCGCACCACTCACAGGAAAAGTTTCCCCTGGATTTTGTAAGAGGTTTGACCATTGATTCCAAAATACTACGCTGTACTACCTCCTCCGGTAACTCCAAACTAGCTTCCTGGGTAGGCAGCATAACTGAGTTTGTGGCTAATTCGTTATCAGGAGAGTCCAAAAGGATATATTTATGAAACATCTTTTGGTGTTTCAAAATCCGAGCACGTCGGGGAGATTTGTATGTGCAGTACTGGCAGGAGAACACCTTCCTGATACCTTCATGCATGAGAATGCTGTAGCTAGTTTGCTTAGAGGTTTGTGGGGGTGATGAACTACCCTCAGATGCCGCACTGACAACTGCGTGTACTCTTTTGGTGTGGTCGTTAAGGAGTGATTTTGATCTAAAGTAACGTACACAAAATTTGCACTGGAAAAACTGAGTTGTAGATCTAGAGGGCTGGTTCACTGATCGTTTGTAAGTAATCTGTGATGAACCAGTAAAAGGTTCAGGGTCCAGGTCCAAGGAATGGAGCTCTGAGAAAAAACACAGACATATTATCTCTAAACACAATCATAGTAACTTAAGCTCAGTTGTGATATTAACAGAAGTTACACATTTTCAGTTGACTTGGGAAGTTGCATAAAGTATACCGGCTCAGTGCTCTGTTTTGCAAGTTACAGAGCTTAAATAAATACGGCAAAGAAAACGACCACGATAAAACTGTCATACTCCACATTGTGTAGTTTAGCTTACAAGCTAATGTCAAAGCTAAAAAGAAAATAAAACCATTGAAATTGACCCATATCAGTACTTATACAAATAGATGAAACAAACTAAGAGATAAATCTAAAGGGGTATAATGCTTAGTTAAAAAGAATAAAAATGTCCTAATACTTGGTTACTGGACTGGTTAAAACATCAATGAGTAATACAAAAATCGTTGACTTCTATTGTTAAAAAAGCAATAAACTGAGCTTCCTACCATCAGTTCATTAGCCACCCAAAAAATACCTGACTAATATCCCTCAAGCATACTTGCAAACGAATATTGGTGTTTCTTCCAAATCAAATATTTTTAAACACTTTTTTGTATTTTAAAACAATCATGAATGGGTATTTCATATTTATAATCAAATACATATTTTTAAAACACATTTATGGAAATGCATTCGCTATATATATATATTTTACCCATTCCTGAGCAATATCAACCAGTCCGATGAGATAATACCGGCTTGCTCGTCCTCCTCGGTTTGGTGGAGCGAGTTGAGAGAGTTGGACTCAGAATGCTCCGGGCTCCTGTCTCCAACCGCTGTGGGCTGCAAGAAGGCTGTGTGAACATCCTGGATGTGCGCCTTGAGGTCATCGTATGAATCAGCCCGGAAATGGCAGCCATCACACTGTAGAACTTCCATCACTCTGGACTTCCACAGAAAACTGCCATGGACAAAAATGACACACTTTCATTGAAGATGAATTCCAGAAATACAGATGTCAAAAGGCTTCCCAGAGGAATCAACACTACCATCAATGAATTGTGATTCTGAAACTGTGATCATTAAAAGGAAAGTATCTACGGGCTTTGTTTTTAGCCTTGTCTTGTGACTTTTGTGCTCTGGGGTAGGCTGTACTTTAGGAATAGCTTAAATAATCACCATTAAATTATGAGGTTCTTCCCCTCATGGGGAACTGACAACGAACACTGGAGATCGTCATGTGCAAAGTGTGTTTCAATTACCTGCACCATTTATCTCCAAAAATTAAACAAAGTCATGATTGGATGAATTATTGGTTTATTCTAGCACATTGAAACAATCTGCAGCTCAGTTACATCAGCTTAGTTTTGTCAGGACTTAATTAAGACAGTAATTCTTCACGCTCGCAGCCTATCTTAAGGATTCTTTGGATAAAACTGTACCACACCCTGAAGCAGAAGATTGATCATACCAGACCTGAATCTTCCATAATCTGTTGTGTAACATACATACAATGAGGGAAATAATTATTTGACTCCCCATTGAATTCCTAAGTTCACCAATTTATAAAAAAATGAGAAGTCTATAATTTCAATGGTATGTTTATTTCAACAGAAGATGATAGATTTTCAACAAAACAATAAAAAAATCATTATGTAACAGGTACAAATCAATTTGTCGTTTATCTAGGGAAATAAGTATTTGATCCCCTACAAGTCAGCAAGAAATTAACACATTAGCACAAGTAGTACTTAAGTATTAACAGATACCAAAGCCAGCATTCACATTTAATGGCATTACTTTTTTTTAAAGAGTATTCTTTGGTCACTAACCTTTATAGATCTTCAATCTTATCACCATGAGAGACACCAGAGAGCTGTCTAAGAATGTCAGAGACAAGATTGGTGACCTGACAAAGGTGGAATGGGCTACATGACCATCAGCAAGCAGCTTGGTGAGAAAGTGACAACTGTTGGTGGAATTATTTGCAAATGGAAGGAAGACAGAATAACTGTCAATCACCCTGGATCTCGGGCCCCAAGGAAGATTTCGTCTTGTGCGGCATCAATGATCTTAAGAACATTGAGGGCAAACCCCAGAACTACACGGGAGGAGCTTGTTAATGATCTAAAAAGCAGCTGGGACCTCGATTGCCAAGAAAACCATTGGTAACACAATATGCAGTTACAATTTCAAATCCTGCAGTGCTCACAAAGTACCTCTGTTCGAGAGGGCCCATGTTCAGACCCATCTCAAGAATGCCAGTGAACAACGGAATAATTCCAATGAGGCTTGGAAGAATGTGATGTGGTCAGATGAGACCAAAATCTAGCTGTTTGACATCAAGTCTATTGGCTGTGTTTGGAGGGAAAAGAATGCTGACTGTAACCCCAGGAACACCATCCCTACTGTCAAACACGGAGGTGGAAGCATTATGCTTTGAGGGTATTTTCCTGCCAAGGGTACAGGACGGCTGCACTGCATCGCAGGAAAGATGGAGGGGACCACGTAGCGGAAAATCTTGGAAGAGAACCTCCTTCCTTCAGCCAGGGCACTGAAAATGCACGGTGGGTGGGTCTTCTAGCAAGACAACAACCCTAAGCTGCTTCAAGAAGAAGCAGATTAAGGTCATGGAGTGCCCTAGCCAGTCTCTGGACCTTAATCTCATTGAAAACCTATGGAGGGAACTCAAGATTTGTGTATCCAAGTGACAGCCTAAAAACCTTAAAGTTTTGGAGAAGATCTGCAAAGAGGAGCAGATGAAAATTCCTGCTGAGCTGTGTGCAAACCTGGTGACCAACTACAAGAAACATCTGACAGTTGTGCTTGCCAACAATGGTTACTCCACCAAGTACTAAAGCATGTGTTCCAAGGGATCAAATACTTATTTCCCTACATAAATGACAAATTGGTTTGTAACTGTTATATAACGATTTTCCTGGCTTGTTTTGTTGATCTGTCTATCTTTTGCTATGAAAAGAAACCTTCCAGTGAACTTATAGACTCCTCATTTCTTTATTAATGGGCCAATTTAAAAATTCAGCAGGAGATCAAATAATTATTTCCCTCACTGCAAGTGCAGTCTGAAGGTTCAGTATCAAAGGTTGTATACAACAAGAACTATGGCCAGACTTCACAGGCAAAATGGAGTGATACTTCATTATGAATAGGCTGTCGTCTAAAATATGACATTGACATTCTGATGAATTCAAATTCTTCAACAGTTGCCTGTGAGAGTTGTAGTCCCTTGCCTTCCGTGTCACCATTTTAATTTGACAGAGCAGTGTCGCAACCCGGCTGCGAACCCAGCATTGTCATATCCCAGCTCTGAAAGTAGAGTCTGTATTTCAACTTTGACTCCTACAGTATGTAGGTGTCATCACATTTATTAACTTAAAATTCCATATCATACTATTTACCAACCATCTCTTGTTTTAAAAATATATATACATCAACAAAAAAAAATTACTTGCTCTACAATGACCTAAGTCCATTCTGACTGTAGGCTAAATGAGCTCCTGGTCTTACTGGTACATAAGAACCTACCTTCATTTCATGACTGGACACGGAATACAAATGCACACTGTACAAGCGACCATCATTACCTCCAATTAGTAGTAGGCAGTATAATTTTAAAACAAGGAAATAGGATGACACAATACTGCTAATATAAATACTCATTGATTGTGCTATAAAATCGGGCTCCATTAAACATTTTTAAGAGAGACCAACAGTATTCCTTCCTGGTTGTAAACAACGCGAGAGCTTCGGTAGTGATGCCGCCCAGAATTCACAGCTAAAATCAAATCTTTTAGTTAGTGGTGTCTCATGGGGAAGCTAATTGAGGGGAAAAGTCAGGAAACATTGTTATCCAATTCATTTTATTTAAAAACATTGTTAAAATTGTAATTTGCAATATTTGTTTATAGGATTAGGTTAAATTTGAGAATCTTAAGGCTTCTGTTTTTCGAGCCATTTAGGTTTTAGATTTAGAGATTTTTTTTTTCTGCTCCTCAACATTCATCTTCTGTTTTGAGGGCAATATCATAAACTGTGGGGGAAAAAGACTGTTACTGGACATGAAGTGAAATGCTTTGACGTTGTGGCTGCTTTATTTGATCCATGCAACACTGATATTAGCATAAATAATTGTCTCTATTTTAAAACTTGTGATTCGAATGAAGGAAACATTTATACTGAATAGTTACAATTATACTGTATATTTGCAAACATGGAAGAAAACCCTGCATTTCAAATTCATTTGGCCACACACTTTTAGTTGTATAGTTTTAATGAATGTGTTTGTGACATATCACATGAGCTTTTGACAAAACTGAACATTTAGCCCACTTCTTAAACGCTTTTCAGCATTCTGCTAAAAATACTGAGGTACGGTTTTTGGTCCATATTAACCAGACCAACCTCCAATGGGACCAAAATTTCCTTGCATATAAAGATGATTTATGGTAAAAATATCTTCCTTGAATTTAAACCAGTAGTTGATTGCTCATGTAATTGGTTCATCTCAACTGATTAGTGCCATAAAGCATTTCAATTTCAAAATGGCATTATCCGAAAGTATGTCATCTTGAAACTGACATTGAAGGACATGATGTACAAGAAAGGCCAGAACGCTTCCTAAATATAGCTGTGGTCATAAGAGCTGTCTGGATGTACTAACTCCAGTAACATCTGCAAAGCCTCTTGGAAAAGGTGACTTGAGTACGTTTACACCAGGAACGGAAACTTCAAAATAGAGATATTCAGATCATTTTCACAGCCGACCCAGAACTATTTGACGAATCGGGCATTGGCCACACGTGACTAATCCACTTCCGATACTTATTTCATTTTCAGCAGTCTCTAAAAAGTTAGCTCCTATTTCATGTTAAATGTATTATCACAAATCGCACGACAGCTCTTTCCCATTTTAAATGCGTTTTTTGCAGTATTCAAACTGAACGCTAATGCTGCCGTTTCTCACATCTCACACATGGTGTTTTAGAATTTGCAAATTAGTCTCAATTCAATTTAATTAAAATCGTAACATGAACCAGAATGCTTAACTATATAATTCTGTGACCTGACATCTAACACGAACCACCACATGACCCTTATAAGTACTTAAAAGTATTCATATAATTTCTATATCGGAACTGTTTTTTTGTGTTTTTCTGGTGTCGGGACAGCTTTGCAACCTGCTCAGTTATTAAGTGACAGGAGTGTATTTAACATCTCTGAAATAGTTTTCCTCCTGCTTTCTGGCTGATTCGGCCTGACCTAACAAGAAGTGAAGACGGGCGGAGGAGAAAACAAGCAATGCATGGCCAACACTTGTCTCCGTTCCCCAAGCCGTCTCGCTGAAGGAGCACCTTAGCCAGTTCTTGAACGCTGAGGAGCCACGGACCCTGCAAGCTGTAAGGGCAGCCATTTTAAGTGGAGATGTTTGATAAGGTAGCTCAGCCAGCTCACAACATGGCCCCGAAGATCTAATCCTCTCGCTCTGCCTTGTCAGAGTGAAATCCATCTGCCAGATGTACCCAAGTCCCCGCACTTGCAGAGCTCAGCATAGGGAATGAACGCCAGCCTGGAGGCAGTTCCATGCAAAGAAGCGCTCCTTTAATGTGTTAGGGGAACACAAAAATCTTGGACATGCGGGGCACGAGGGATGTTCTTTAAACTGGGGGGGGGGGGGCATGGATGAAATGTGAACTTGACAAGGGGCGTGAAAACTCACAGTATGTCCAAGGTTCCGTCATTTCCCAAGCTTGGCACACATCTACAGTTGACTCTAGCCCAAGGGGTAACAGAAGCAGTAAACATGGCTGCATGACCCAGTCGCCTGGAAACTACAGCCAGCCCAAGTCCCCCCCAATCTTCCAACATTTGTTAACTGTTATCTAGTCCATAATACAATTACTCGCACCTCCATTAAGGCCTGCCAGCAGCAGATGCTCTGGCTGAAAGGAAGGTTTTGTACAAGCCCTCAATAAGCCGATTATGGGTTTTGTTCACAAGTTGTCTTTCTCCATGGGTACACCACTATGGCAAGCAGCTCTCATTTCAGATTTAACATTAGTCCCCTTCCCCTTTCCCCCCCAAGAAGAAACGTCACATCATGGAACCCTGTGAGCGTTTATGAAGGACAGAAGAGCTCGACCCCCCTCCCCCTCCAAAAAAGTGATTGTCTTTTGCAAGAGTGGTTTAAACATTACATCATACCCTCGCAGAGATGAGGATCAATATTAAATACTCCCTGGTCGCCGGTATCATATTTAAGAAAGAGGTTGGCGATTTTATTTGCTAACACAAAGACCGTGGACGACAGTGGTGTTCAGGGGAATAGCCAATCGTAACTTTGTAATTTGCTGCAGAACTTCAGCTTGCCTCATTTTTTTTTGGTCTACTGGAAATAATAAATATATTAAAAGCATCTGAATATGAACTAACCAATGTCCATGGAATACATGCTCACCGTAAACCCACTTTTTCAGTGTTACCAAACTTGGCTCAGCTAAGCTACATATTTCACACTAAGCTCAGTGTCAGTGGGAGTTGGGGCCTGCCTGTCTGCGCATCTGCTCCTCTTGCTGGAGGGGCACTGATGACTTCATGACAACCACGACAACCCCCGTCACTTTCTCTTTTACGGCGCAGTGTGTGTAACCTGTCAGAATTCTCTCCCACTGGCGTCTACAATTTATCGCCTCTTGCCTCCACATAAAGGCACGCGAGGTTCACATTAGCATATGCCCCAATGGTGCTTTGACTGGTCTTACATACTATCCAGGCAGCTGATCCTGCAGTTTCCCCTGAAGCGGTCCGAACAGAGCAGTACCAATCCTGCGTTTCCCTCGCTGCTTTGAGCACCACATCACCATACTAGCACATTACACAAGGAAGCGAACAATCATTGCTGCCTTTTGACCCAGCTACTGTAAAAAATTCTAAAAGGCACTATATTGTCAGCTATTTCTTGTGAAGAGACGACATTTAGTCTCTCAATCATTTTAATATTCAGGAATGGAAGATGAAAGTCAGTCTGATAACATGGCAGGTCTGCAAAATACAGGCAAGTTAAAAACTGGTTGCTAATCTCTTTACTTGACAGCCTAATTATTACATTTAAATGTAATAAGAATCATTATAAGTCCATCCATTCATCTTCTACAATAACTTAAAACTGGGTTGCAGAGAGAGCCAAGAGTCAGACTGAGGAAACACGGTATAAGGATAAGCCACGGATGGAGTCCATTACGGGACCCAAAAACACTCACTATTTTAGGGTCACCAATTCATCCAACCACATATCGTTGCACTGTGGGAGGAAATGGGAGTATCTGAAGGAAACCTGATGCTATTATGGGAAGAACATGCAAACTCCAAAAATTACTACATGCGATGCAAATTGTATCAGTGCTTTAACACTTTTTTGCTGAAAGCCATTTCCTAAGCATTCTTAACTTCTAGCTGCTTCTGGGACATTTTCCCTTGTTGAAAGGAACCATAAGTAAAGAGGAGCACTAACACAAACAAGGGGCAGAGCACGTTTTGTTATTAGATGAAGTCTTTAGCCTGTAGAGCACAAAGCAGCAGGTGGCCGTCAGCACACGCATCAGAGGGTGGGCACTAGTCTTCATTCCCACCTGCCATGGGTGGCATGTCTCAAGGCAGTTGGCATGCCTTCAGAATGAGATTAGATTTGGTAGTAAATGCAGTTAAACACACTGCACTGTGTTCTTTTAAACCGGCAGACAAATGATTGATTAAGGTTGAATTAATTAAAAACCGATGTCAACGTATCCATCTCCCAGAAGCTCACTAATGCAGGCTGCGAGCCTTAAGCCAATGCCAGGAATGTGTATAAGGTCCTGTATAGCAGACAGACACACCCGCATAGTAGGACAGCAGAAGTAATTTAGAGACACCAATTCACGTAAACTGTCTCTTTAAAGCAACCCACCTGACACCTAAAGGTCAATTAGATTTTATAATATCCAAGGTTCCAGAAGTCAGCACCCAATTTGTCATAAGGAAAACAATTAAGGATAAACAATCATGTCTCACAAAATTATGGACAGCACATGTATTGTTCAAAAGTTAAATTCTTTAATTCCCTTTTTCAAAATTTAGACTGCTCACAAAATCCTACATTTTCAGGGGATTTGTTTTTTGTTTCTGTCAACTAAGGCTGAAGCTATGAAACGTTCTCTAAAGTGGACACCTTCTCTACTAGATTCTACAGAAAACGTGTTCACAATCACCTTACAGTAAGTCTCACATTTTGCTGCTCTTAATGAAAAGTAACCAAGCAAAAAAAAAATCTAAACACTGGCAAGTAAAAAAACAAACAGTCTTAAGAATTAAGTCTGGTAACAGAAAAATGGAGGACAGTTTACTCTGTGGCGTTACAATCTGAACAATTAGTCCGTAATAAATTTATACCATCTATCAAAAATTTTTGTACACAATCTGGAAACCTTTTTTGCTTTATATGACATTTTCTATAAATACTTAAAAATAAAAAACTACAATATACAAAAGGACTTGACTGTTTGGTCCAACTCATCGCTGAGCGAGTTCTTTGGTAATCAGAATCTGCAGACTGGGTCATTAGGAAAGCGAAGGGCAACTAAAACTATCTTCCATAATCCTGATGTAACAGCATGACCTTTGACGTATGCTACACTATATGGACAAAGGTATTGGGACACACTTCTTAACCATTGAATTCAGGTGTTTCATTCAGACCCATTGTCACAGGTGTATAAAAATCAAGCACGTAGCCACACAATCAGGTTTACAAACATTTGTGAAAGAATGAGTCATTCTGAAGAGCTCAGTGAATTCAAGCATGGTACTGTCATAGGATGCCACCTTTGCAATAAGTCAGTTTGTGAAATTTCTTCCCTGCTAGATATTCAACATTCATCTATAAAGTGGTATTATTGCAAAGTGAAAGTGTTTAGGAACAACAGAAACTCAGCCATGAAGTGGCAAACTATGTAAAATAACAGAGCGTGTCGCATAGTGCTGAGGCGCATAGTGCGTAAAAGTTGCCAGTGTTGTGTTAGCTCAGTTACTGCAGAGTTCCAAACTTCCTCTGGCATTAACCGCAGCACAAAAACTGAGCCGAGAGCTTCATGGAATGGGCTTCCATGGCCGAGCAGCTCCATGCAAGCCTTGCATCACCAAGCCCAATGCCAAGGGTCGGATGGAGCGGTGTAAAGCACGCCGCCACTAAACTCTGGAAATGTGTTCTGTGGAGTGACAAATCAGACTTCTCTGTCTGGCAGTTTGATGGATGGGTCTGGGTTTGGCGAATGCCAGGAGAATGTTACCTGACTGACTGCATTGTGACAATTCTCAAGATTGGAGGCGAGATAATGGTATGGGGTTGTTCTTCCATAGATTAGGCAAGGCCATTAGTTCCAAGGAAGGGAACGCAACGCTTCAGCATACTAACATATTTTGGACAATTCTATGTTTCCAACTTCGTGAGAACAGTTTAGGGAAGGCCGTTTTCTGTTGTAGTATAACTGTTCGCCAGTGCACAAAGCAAGGTACATAGAGACATGGTTGGGTGGAAGCAGGTTCGGTGATTTGGTTGATTGGTTTAGTGTGGAAGAACTTGACTGGCCCACAGAGAGCCCTGACCTCAACCCTATCAAACAACTTTGGGGATAAACTAGATTGCAGATCATGACCCGGGCCTTTATGTCCGATATCAGCACCTGACCTCACAAATTCTCTTTTGGATGATTGGGCAAAAATTCCCACAGATACTCCAAAATCTTGTGGAAAGCCTTCCCAGAAGAGGGCAGCTGTTTTAGCTGCAAAGTACAGACCAACTTCATTCTGATGTCCATGGATTTAAAATGGGACATAAAAGTTCCTGTAGGTGGAATGTCCAGGTGCCCCAATACTGTTGTCCATACAGTGTATGATAGCCATGTTTTCATTGGATGTGGCAAATATTACTTTGCTGGTGACAGAACTGGTAATTCCAGACCATGACACTGTCCCCTCCATGCTTGACAAAGGGAACCTCACTCACTGAACTGAAGTGCTTACCCTCTCTGCATTTTAGTAAAATATGCGGTTGGACCCAAATATTTCAAATTCCTACTCCTGTTAATAGATAAGTATGTACAGTGTACATCATAGATAATTCTAAAGTCATGCAAATGTGCTTACATTTTCAGCCAGTGCGTTTGGCATTTACCTTTTGTTTTAGGTAACACAAGCAGCAGTAACCAGATATCCAGAATAAACACTTTATCATCCCAACCTACCCACTATCACTACAGGGAAGTATTTCCACTGATGGCAAAAGCTGAGACCTTCTTGCAAATGAACAATTTTTATATACATGTTTTTTTTTTTCCTTCATTCAGTCATTTTCCGCTTTATCCTATTGTGTTGCAGGGGGTCCGGAGCCTATCCCGGAAGCCTATCCCGGAAGCAATGGGCTCAACTCAATACAGCATGGGACAGAAACACGCTTCAATAAACAGCATAGGACAGAGCCAAAACATTAGATTAAAAGAATATTCCAATTTCAACAACTTTAGCTAATGAGAACTGCAGCAAATGTTTTTATTGAAATGTTATGCAATAATTGTATACAACATATTACAGCCAAAAGATTACACTAAATGCATAATAAATACAAAGTTGTAACCAACTCACTTTGCAAAATCTTTTGTAAAATTAATTCTCAATTATTTTTTAAAAAGAAACCACTAATACACCTGGAATAATTATTTCTTTAGAGAAGATGTTTGCTATTAAAAAGAGAGTGTTTCTATGACAAGTTCCATGAAAACTCAGCACAATGTCTCTTTCCAACCATTTCAGAAAAGCCATCTAAACAAATCAATAAAGAAGTAAATAACAGATACTCGGGAAGTTGAGCAGTTGTGTTAAATTTTGCTGACATTTAGCCAGGTAATTTACCCAAAAAAAAATGCACGAGCAAAACAGGACAAACATAGGTCGTCAGCTGTTGGTTATCGACCAAAAACTCCTCAGAGTTCATTATAATGAACAGCAGCATTGTCCACCCCAACCAATCCTCTGAATCCATCATTTTTGTTTTTTTTTTTAAACATTTGCCATGGGAGTGCACTGTGAAAGTATGTTCTGACTGAAGTCAGACTGAGTATCAAATTTAAACAGCTATGCAATGTTACAGAGAACGTGTTTTTCCCCCAAACACATATTTATGGACTGCAATATTCTGCAGTCAGTCTGGTCTTATCTTGACAGTGTATCTTAAAGAATTCTTGCCACAGAGTTGTTTTATTTCAAGTGATGAACTGTTGCTTATGTTACACATTTTTTCAATGTGCTGAAAGGCTACAGAAAATGGAATGAACACTTCTGAATATTTTTCCTGATCTCCTTGATCAGGATGGGATTGACTGGACTTCCCAAAGGAAACATGGCTTACTATTAAATCCACCAAGGTTTTGAGCTTAGTATAGAAACAATACAAACGGAATAAAATAATGATTACTTACATATTAAAGAACGCATTTGCTGTAGATCCCTACCTCAATAAACCTCAGTAGGCAGAGGTAATGCACAAGCATGTGTTGATGTTTCTTGCATACACACATGGAGCAGCTAGGCCTAACAGCCAACTGTTGCTTAAAAATACACAACTTGATTTAAAAAATCCAGCTTATGAATTTTGGTTGTCATCATTTTCAAAATCCGTTTAACTGCTAATGGAATGAATGAATATTCTGAAATAGTCGACCTGGCTGCTACTGCAGATCACAGCATCTACACTGTCCAATATCAGGCTCATGCATTTCAATTCTTTATCCTCTTACAATTTTTTTTTGCCTCTAAGGAATTTAAATGTTAAAGACATGATAGCAACACAATAGTCTTGCGGGGCATTCAATGCCTTCAATTCTTCTTTAAAATTTGGTTCCAGGAAGCACATGCCAACAAAACTAGGACAGCCATGAAGCAAATAACAGGAAATACTTCTAAAAACACGCTGATGTCCTCCTGATGGCAGCTCCTCTGCTATATGACCTTCACTGATGTCACTCAGTGATGAATACAAGGACTTGGGCCTGGAATCCTGGCTGGACTCAGGACACTGCTTTAGATACAGAGTTATATTTAACTTGTACGGCCATATATTCCTCTGTGTGGAATTTGGAGAGAATGCCACAAAGCGCCGTGGAAACCGCCACGAATCGAAACATTACACAACCACCTCTCCATGGCAGCTGCGACACGCCCAAGAGAGGATCGAGGGGTATCTTGTTCCGTCAATAGGGATGGGACCACATACAAGGTATGTCGTTTAGCATAATGAAAGGGTGCAACAAAGACGACCGATCAAGACTAAGAGCAATCAGATTTGTGACACACGCGTTACGTAAAGTGACGATGGGAAAGACTAAGCCAAACTGGATGCAGAAATTCCATTGGTGAAGCCTCAAGGCTCTGTTAATCCAACAAAGAGGGAAAAAATATGTAATTTGCTCTTTGATGTCTGGGCACCAACTCGGAAAGCGGCAGCATAAAAGCCCACACCAGGCCTGACAGATGGCTACCTGGCATTAACCAGAGAGGCTTTAATACTTCTTATTGTCCGCTGCACTCCACACAGCTCTGCTGAATATATTAAGCACATTGATGATATCCTATAAGAGAAGACGGGGCCTTTTCCCTTGCATGCCCCCCCCCCCACCTCCCATCAAGGACAATGGTTGATTTCAGGCATGGATGAATGGAGCAACAGTACGCCACAGCACAGTGCAGCCCAGAAGGCTTTCTGTCGCTCACCAGAAATGTACTCCTCTTCTAACTCAGGATGTTGCGATGAAAGGCAATGATGACACAATCAGTTTCAGCAATGCTCCAAACATATCCAGCAATACACATGTACAATACAGACAGAAACAGAACCTCTGTAAATTAAGAACAGCGTGACTATTAGAGAGGTCTACATTTATTACGTACAAATATTGCAACATTTGAATTGCTCTTAATTGCAGAGACCTCTCGTGACTTTACTGCCTATAGAACATGAACAGTCATCTTACCCACATGTCAAGACAGCCCTCTATGATTCCAGGAGTGCGAGCCAAACAAGACTCCATGCACTTAAGCTCCATAGTGCATGATCAAGCTTACAAGTCCATGTACAGAAGGTATTGCTCAACCACCAACCCCCACCCCCACCACCCTGCTCCGTTTAGCTTGAGAGGAGACATCTCGCATGTCACAGCAAAGGCAGCCAAAGTGTCGGCACTGCAGAAAAGCACCCTCCATTTCACTGCCCTAGCTGCCATCTCGGAATGGAACTGTGACACCACCATTTCATGGGTCTCAGGTCTCCACTGTCCACTCGCTCGGGGGGTGCTGCCTGCCTCACAGCAAAACCTTGAGGGGAAAAATAAATACTGATGGAAACATGAGCTAATTTCTTTTCTTTTTTGTTTTCCGTCATCCTATTAAATCCTGGGAGGACGGTGTCGAAGATCCTTGCTGATTAGTCAGAGACACGTCTCAAGCTATAGCAACATAACAAAACACGTCGGTAGAACGGCAGACATGAAAATACGAGCCCATTTCCTTTCTCGTTTTTCGACTGTCACAAACAAAAGGTCAAAAAGCAGAAATGAAATTGGATGAGGCAGATGGCCACTAATCTTCTTCAGAGGTTCAGATCTGCTCTGGGAAACAAGGTATTCAAGCTTCTCCAATACATTACTGAGAAATATTTCAAAAGAAACATTTATATAACAAATCAAGAAATGAAAGACTACTGTATGAAAACTTCTTAGGGCAAACTTATGATACCGAGCTTTGATACAAATTTTCAGGACTTTTCAAAGACAGCATCAGTTACCTTTCCAATCCTCTTCACCCCAACACATTAAACAAACAATAAATATTAAATGAAGCTAACAAGCTAACTTGCAGGTTGCGGATCATATAACTTCAGCACAAAGTAGGCCATCTGTCAAAAGTTGAAGCTGACACGGAAAAATGGATCTTGCAGGACAACTACCAAAAAAAAAAAAAAAAAAAAAAAAAAAAAAAGATCTTTGGATGGGTCAAGGCAAATCACATATGTACAGACAGCTGAAAGCCACAACTGCAATTATTTGCAATTTAGCAGTGCTATTTGTTAAATTTCATCATCTTAGTCCGATGACAATATTTAAAATTAACCAGATAGATATCCATGCAAAAAACCTGAATTTTTAGAGGGTATATTTTCCCCCACATGACTGGATACATAAAATAGCATCTACTATTAATAGCATCTAATAGCATTACTTTTGCATATTTTACCAATATTAAAAATATGAAAGGCGTTACAAGGTATATGGTGTTTGGAGCAACTAAACATTATACAGATTTACATCAAGGATTTAGAAGAGACGGCACCATGAATACTGCAGTAATTATATCCATTGTTCTCTCTGTGTAGATAACATGGACCCAAAAACACATAAACCTTTACCAGAATAAATTCTTGTTAAAATTACAAACCTACTGACCGACGTCTACCCAGACTGTTGCCTGGCATTCAAAACTGAAACGGAGAAGTATGTTAAACAGAACACACACGACCAGGAAGCATGTTCGGTCCTTGGAAAAACACTCTGTGAAATGATCTCATTCCAACCATGTGCAACTCAATTTGGGAACATGTCCAACCACTGAACCATCACTTCAGGGCCCTCCACAAAACGACCCTGCATTGTTCTGAGAAAACCAACACCGATTTCGAAGGACATAATTTCAGCTGCTTTCACATTTAAATATTGCAAAAACTATTTCACTACAACCACAACAGTGATTATATAATGATGAAATGTTAAAGACTGGTCTTTGCATGTGGACAGAAGAGGATTAGGGCCACCATGAAAATATTATTTGAATTCTGACTATATATATATATACACACATACACACACACACACACACACACACACACACACACATACATACATACATACATACATATGTTCTTCAAGCAATGAACGCATTAGAGATTAGAGACAGGAGTTGAGAAAGCTGCAGCATCAAATGACTACGGGAAATGTGTACCATTGGACACACTCCATCGTGGTTACAAAGGCACTGCTTTCTGATCTGCTCCCTTGAGGAGGCTTCTCACACGGATACATAAACGGTACACAAAAGCTTCTCGATCGTATCAACACTTTTGTTTATACATTCAATATAATTAAGCTATAACAGCTGAGAACACTATAGATCGAGTTAAGACTTCATTATCTTGTCTAAAAATGTCTAAAATCCTTAAAGCCTATTCTAAGCTTCTCCTCAGACAAATCCATGCCACACATTAATACTGTTGGTGATTACATAGAAGCAGGTCAAAAACACAGAATATTGCATATTTCACATTTAGATCTTAGTGTCATTGCAACAATGAAGCTGAAATAGAAAATTAAGGAAGTCTTTTCTGGAACCCTCTGAGCATTTTTAAAGATGTCAAATGACTGATAGTCAGTTGCCATGAAGTCTGTGCAATAACCAACTGTTACTCAACTGCTTCTGTACATTTTACAGAATCTAAGTTGTAAGTACTATGATTTTATACCATTTCCTCCACCTCGCACCAATAAAGGCTTATTTTACCACTCAGCAGGATAACTGTAAGGAAAGGGATGGAACAGAACCAATGTACTTTACAGAAAAATCCTACAATGACAACTTCTTTCTCTGGAATACTTTTCCATCCGCACAGAAAACTCATGCCAACATATTCAGGCCTTGAGACAATAGCTGGCTCTCACATCTTGATGAACCGGTTTCCACAGGGTGCCGAACTTTGGAGATACAGAAACTAAGTGAAGCTAAACCTATCTTCAGGGTGGATCTCTTGCAAGTTCTCGTCCTTGTTGAGTACTACACATCCTGGCAGCTCATACAGTCTTAAGCTAATTTTCAACAATTGTCCTTCTCAGATTTACAGCAGGTCATTTTCTCAGTGTCTTTAAAACCAGCTATACGAGACCAGCATATATTAGCATATTATTTACAGTGCCCTCTTTGTTCACGAGGAAAACAAAAAAACATGAGCTGGGCTTCATTTTCTGACTGAATTCTGATAAAAAGGTAAATATTCTGGCGTCTTGGGGAGGGAGAATTCATTATATTGTTCTTTATCTTATGGTTTATGTTTGTGGATTTATTTACTTCAATCCCAAACCCCAACTACCATCCCAATGGATTAAAATACAAATGTGATTAAGGTCCAAGTAATAATTTTAGTCAGCAAGCCAATTAATTGGTTCCATAATTCTCTCTCTCTTCCTCTTCCCATTTCTTGGAAATAGTCAGTCTCTTACTAGAGATAGGTAAGTGCCAAATGTTTCAAAATGTCTTGGTACTTCATGGGAGTTACATCTCTATACATCTTAGCAAGGACTCCCCATGGATGACAATGGGGAAGAACCTATAATCTCCAAAATGCTAGCTAGCTCTTGAGATTTCCAACTGTTGGACACATATTTAACAAAATCTCCTAGAGGTGCTTTGGTTTCTAGAACTATCGGTCCTCATGTTATGGCAACAAGTATTTGAGCACTCTACCTTGCTTGGAAGAGACTTCTACTATAGCCATTAAGTTAATAAAAACTAAAGGTAAAAGTGAGACAGTATACCTTTAGCTATGGAGGTTTGACAGCCATTTCACCTATAAATATCAATATTTTGCCTGCTGTCTTTATGTTGAGGGTCAACATCTAATTTTTAAAATATACGACCTCCTTATATGAGATGTTCACAAGTCACAAAATTAGAGTCTGGAGTCAAATCTCAAGTCTCCATCATGGTTCCAATTCAACATTATTATTGATCAAATATTTAACCGCCTATTTGTTTTTTTCTATTAGTGACTGGTGTGACTAAATGGGAATCACCACTTGAACAATTCAAAAACTGCATGCCTCATAGTTCCTTAGGCTTATAGAGATTTTCAAAGTATTTGCCATTTCAAATACCTTTGAAGCAATAAAATTTAGTAAGAATGGAAACACTTCTACTGTAGATTTTAAAAGCAATACTTTTGCAAAAATAGCATTATGATGAAGACATCCCTTGCAGGAAATTTTGGCATAAATTCCTGTATTGGACCACATGTGTATGCGCAAACTGTTGTGCTGAAAGCACGTCAGGCCGGCCTTGCTCTGGAGCCAGACCGAACCATGCCAGACTCCGCCCTCAACTATGTTAAAGTGATATGATTGGCTAATGAATGAGTATAGCCCAGACCCGGTTTGTCATGCTGCTGCAGTAAATCCAAGTTTAGAGTAAATCGTGATTTTCATTTTTACACAACATTGTAAAGCAAAAACTCTAATGGATAAAATCGAATTCTCTCTCAGCTCGTGTGAATGTACAATTAAATGATTATGCCAGTAACACCACAACCTCAATGTTGAAAAGTTAAAATGTGTGCATTCATGCTTCTCTTAGTTATGGGAGAGCACTCAGTGATACTACTGCTCGACCAAATCATTTGCCGTCTTATTGTCTTCACTTTATTAAAAACTATAAAATTAATGCGTGACGAATGCTGAATAATTTAAGACATAACGCTACATGCCGTACGTGGGGCAGAATGAAGAGGTACAGGCACTTTAAGTTGTAAGAAAATACAGCTCGACTTGGAAGGATATGTCAGAAACAAAAATGTGTCTTGGGGAGATATCTGAAATGATCAGATTTATGGAAATCTGTGCTGATCTGTGTGATTGTGTTTATACTGTGGTGCCTTCTAATGTAAAATGAAACTCGGATTGACATTCGGAATAACCTGCACTTTGTCAGATCGGGTCCACAATCTGTGCTAGTGGCAAAACAGAAAAAGCATGTTATTTGTTGATGCCACCTGACATCACGCTTCTCGGGCTTTACAGTTTTGGAGACTTGCACGGTGTCTTACATGTGTAGAAATTACACAGCCTTAAAGACTCATTGTTCACAAGTCGCTTTCAACGAGTCACAGTCAAGTCTGAGTCAAAAAATGAGTTGCAAGTCGAGTAAGAAGTCAGTTTAAGAGTGAGGTCAAGTCAAACTCGAGTCCCCATCTCTGCTCCTCATACACTTGGGAAGCAGAAAATAATTTGAGCCTTGTATACAGTTCATCAACCTTGCGATGCATGAACAAAAGCACACTTCAATTAGCACTTAGGGTTCACATTAATTGAGAACCAGGTATTTCTTAGTGGCCTGGGAACTAGTGTGTTACTGTTCAAATAATTTAATAAGTAAAATTGTTTAAAACAAGAAAATGCACACATCAAATCCATCTCTAAATGTCCTAAATATTAGGCTTACTTTACCTTTTCTAATTCTTACCGGTAACTTTGTGATGACAACCATCTGCTTCTCAGCTATTCAGAAAGTCACAAACTATTATAGACGACTTTACTGTCAGTTAATCTTTCTTATAAAAGCAAATGCTTCAGAACAAGGGTTTAAGTTAGACTACCTCTGCCATCTATCCATCATGCATGATTGCTTCGAAAAGCATCCATGGCTATCAGAACCGTGTCAATACAATGACAATTCTATAGCATTTTTCCTGAAAACCAGCCACATTGGGTGAGATTGTGCTAAAGAACTGCGAAGAACAACTGCTTTTTAATCAGTATACTTGCTGAAAGCTTGCCTGAAGCCTACTACACATGATCTATGTGATCTTTTATGCACATGTAAAACTCATGCTAAAACTGTCCAATCAACGCATAGTGCGTTTTGAACTAATGACGCGTGTGTGGTTTTGGAGATGACAAAAGACTAATCTGGCATTTTTACTACTACCAGGAACAGCAGGAGATGGAAAATAGTCCTCTACTGTAATTGTTATGTACATGCAGCAACACCGTTCAGACAAAAGGTATTGGGGCAAGAAGTGTAAGGCAAAAGTGAACACATCACAAGGAAGGAACCAACTCATGCCAACATCTGACAACGCTCAGAACTTTACAACTAATGTCTCGCAAAAAAGGAAAATGCAAATATAAATGCCCCATCCAAAAGTCTGGCTGGGCTGATCACAGAAAGCAATTATCGATGCATTTGTGAGGATCACACTGCATGGGAAAATGCTGAAGAGACATAAGGAATCACAGATGCTGTCACATATTACTTAGCTAAGAACATGGTGCTCATGTATGCCGTCAAAGAGGGATTTCAGAATTTCACACTTGACCAGAAATTAGTGGTGTTCAATAATTGAAGTATTTGTTGCTTTATTAACTTTTGAGCTGGTAAATGAAAATTGGCTATTATCCCCATAATGTGATCTTTTGTGTCATTATTTGTTTTTAGACTTTAGAGTTTTAATACTAAAATGATACATCTACATACTACATACTAAAATGGTACATAGGTACATATCAGAGTTTAAAATTGCAATCACAATGTGTGCCAAAATAATGTGCAATCAAATCGGTCAGCCCTACCAACTACCCTTACTGGTGAAGACTCTTCCCTATTTATACTTTGGATATCAATATTAAAGTCTAGATTCTGACAGAAATACAGGTAGTGGACAGAAAAACACAAACGCAACCATGTGTCACACAACAGGCTATTGCCACTGCTTGCACCCAATACAGCGTGGAATCAACAGTCTGGACTTGTTGCATCAACAATCTTATTTTGTCCTTGTGCTCTTCATACCTCCCATTAACAACATGTGCCTTGCGGTTTAGAGCAACATCCCACCCCTCCCAGCAGGAATGAAAAACAGCATCATGGGATGCATATGACTCGGGGGGAGTAACATATTGTGATGCACTCACTCAGGCCTGCTATTGAAATGAATAGGTGTGGGCTGAGCCCGTAAAACACACAATACTCAACATTATCTCTCAAATCTTGCACTTACCTGTACTCGGATGTCAACTACCTTAAACAAACAAAAAAAAAATAAATCATATCTAAAGTTCACAAATTGTGCATCTTTTGCATGTCACACAATGTTTGTCGGAGATCTTTGGAGAAGATTACGCAAAATGGTTTTACACTTAACTTGGGGGGAAAACGCTGATAGACCAAACTTAGCACAGCCTTGTTCTCAAGGGACTATTTTTTCCTCTAGTTACTAAGTGAAACGGAATATGGGCCAATGCGCCTTAATGTTCCATCATTGGATGGGATATTCAAATATTTATCCACCATGCACAGTCATTATAAACAATCAGCACAGTCTCAAAATGTCTAGTTTGTTGCTTTAAATGAAACCCCATTACGTTCAGCCTTTATTCACTTTCATTTTAACAGTAACCCATTAAAACCCACCACCCATTTTTAAATTACTGACATAAAAGTGTAAAGGAAAACAAGATTGTAATTGCAGAACTAATAACTCTCACCGGAGATTAACTAGCTGAAGTCGTTTGATTAAATGAAAATAATGGGTTTCCACAGGTTTTAGTTATAGTGCGAATCCATACGCAAAGACAAAAGGCAATTACAAACTAGTCTTTAAGCTATAAGAGATCTTTGGATTCTTATTACTGAAATGTGAAGATAAGGAAGTGGGTGTAAGATACCATAAAACATACTACGGAACACAGACAGGACCCTAATGAAGAAGTAGAAGTAATAGTAGGACCTTCTCTAGATCAGGTTTCTTCTAAAATGGGTGATTGTATAAAGAGGGGAAGCTAGCAAGTAACCAACAACACCTGGGGATTTCAGAGTAGACCAGTATCTCTATGCAAATAACCACAAATTTGGTGTCTACAATTCCTGGCAGTTGGTGGTAGGCCAACAGCCAGGAATTCAATGTTCAAGAGAGAACATCAAATCCCAACTTAATCATACGAGACGCCACGTTAAAATTCATGAAACCAACTTCTCCATAAATCCCACAAATGTTTGGAATATGTCAGTAAGCCAGACCTGGACCTGTGGACTGACTTAAAAGGGGAGAGTGCACAGAAGGTCTCTTCATAGTTGGAGTAAACTTGAGCTATTCTGCAAAAAGGAATGGGGAGACATAACTAAATAGGCTTTCAACTTTTATTAAAACAAAAAATCCCTACTATACTCTTACCAAATGGTGTGAATAGTTAAAAAACTAATTATTAACCACTCATGATGTCAACAAGTCGAAACAGATGATTAAGTTGTCTTGACTTCAGCCTTTACGGCAACAAGACTTGAAATTCGATTAGTTTTGATATCTACTGTAAATACCCAACACACACTGTTGCAGATTCATAATGCACGTAATCTAAGGAAGTGAGACACTCAATTCATATTCCATTTAATGTGTAAACATTAGCACTAATGATTAACATAAGCAGCACCTATGGGGAATGTGTGTAGGTAAATGAATAGGGTTTTTGTATATAGCAAAAAGCTAACAGTATATACAGCACTATACAAATTGCTGAATGAACTAGAAACACTCTGCAGAACTTCTGTAACATGAAAGTTGGTCTTATGGACAGAGGAGACTCCCTTGGCCTTTTGACTAGCCAGTGCGATATAGTCCTTCTCCAAAGATCTGAGAGAAATACATTTCACAGACTATATTCACAGACATACCACTGCAATATTTCATACCTGGAAAACAAGAACTCCTGGGTAGGTTTGCTTCTGTGATACTACTCGATGTAGAGGGAACATTAAAACTACATTGGAAAGACCTTACAGAACAGTGATGTCCTCAGCCAATATCAAAGACTGGAATTGGAGCCAATCCAGGCATTTAACTGATCTGTATCGGCTACTACAGCCCGATCCATTTAACCTTTTGCTTGCACCTAATTTATGTCAGTTGCGCAGAATGTATGGTTCCGTCACACACTGCAGCAAGCCTGAGGCATATGGCATATGGAAACTACGAACTATAGAGACGGCAGCTCTGTGCAAACTCTTTACGTGGAAACTAAAAATATGCAAGAGCTAATTTGCGTTCAATACGACAGGTTTGTAACCCTATGTGAAAAATCACACATATCGTTTTTAGCTATATAAAACTTTTCACTGCTGAGCTGCGCTGAAGACTGCTGTCTGACCACCATGAAAGCACCAGTGGTATGATGCTCTACAGCATGCAAAAGTTTTGTCCGGAACATTCTGACAGTTAGACCACAAAATAAAGCATCTCTGCAAATAGCTATTTGCTACTGAGGTTCTCAGTAAGCTCTAGCAGTTCAAAAACTTTCAGTTTAATGACTTGCCTTAATCTCAAAACTGAACAAAGCACATTACAATTAAGCAGATTTCTGCTACTACAACGACAATAATAGAAGTAGCACCAATAATGTGTCTCATGTGCAACACAAACATTTCAAACTCAGTGTTTCATAGCCTGATAGCCTAACTACAGCCAAGGCACATGACGCTTACATCTGCATAGCAACACATTTCTGCAAAACGGAACAGTGATCCAACTTGGTTCCACCAGCACCTCTATAATGGAGCCTTCTGTGAACTGGGTTATTAATTTACAGACGTTTCCTTCCCTGCAAGGTGACTTTTACTTTTTGTGGAACAGTTGGAACCAAGTGCAGAATCAGAATTAGACCAGACCAGCAGAGCGCCTTAGCCAGAGCACACAATATTCTCCCTTAAAAATAATTCATTCATTTTACTAATTTTAAGGATACCCATAATCGAAGATCTAAATAGCATGCATGACTAAAGAAAAAGTTCACCTTTAAGATTCACTTCAGCTTTGTTTTGGGGTCCTCCATGGATATTTCCCCCAATGTAAACTAAAAGGATGCAAGAAATTCATTGAGGACTCAATACAGATAAATATTTTTCAAGGAAACAAAAGTGGCAACTAAAGGTGAGCAGTCAAGGATTTAAAACAACCGCTGGCAAAAAGCCAAACCGTTCTTCCTGAAATCAGTAGTTCAAAACTCATTAGCATGCAACAGCATCTAACCACCATTTACTTTTGCCTTAAGCATTTGTGTTACTTGGCAATATCATTCATTTCACTAGTGCCATAACATCACACCATCTGTGCACTGGTTTCACGGCTCTCGTTCCTTAAATGTGGTCCTTGATAGTTTATTTGCCAAGTCCAGCTGCCAGCACAGGTACCCTTGAAAATGACCTTCTTCTATGGTTTGAACTAGACCAAACTGCTCAATCACAATCAAAACTGCCTGAAGAGCAGCTAGTAGAGACTACAGGGCATGTATGATGATTAGTTTCATGTATAAAAGATCTGATTCTTCCTTTTTGTTTATCTGAATATGGAAATCTTATCATTTTGGTGCTTTTCCCCAAAAAGATACTGACTGGCCTTATACAAGAGTACCAAGGCCAAACACAACGGTGTTGACAAAGGCAACCAGAGACCAAAAAAAGCACACACAAGCAGTAACACTTTAATTTATATACAATACTCAACAGGCAACAAAGAATGTCAAGCAACAATGAGATGTGGAGACATCTCCCAAACATGGTCCATGTTGTTTTCTGCCACTTTAAAACAAAGGTCCTAATTAAATAGGGTTGATTATACTATTACCGTCTATTAATGATTACAAGCTTCAGGTCCACATAAAATATGATTAGTCTCATCATTCATTTAAATTTTTCAGAAGCTAGGAGCTGCAAAAGCAAATCAAATACATTAACTGGCCATAATTACATTTAATTCTATTACAATTATACAAGGAAAAAAAAAAAAAAACTCATGACATCTCTCTAGTTATATTTTAATCAAACATGCATCAAAACTACAAAAAAAAAAAAAAAAAATCATGCAAAAAGGTTAATCAACGAATCAGTCTCAGTCAGAAATTCAGAGATGCAGATCAGAAGACAGTGGAAAATTTGCTGTGGATTTTAGTTCAGCAAAGACGTCACCGACCACTAATGCAGAGACCATCTCCTCACTGGGTTCTCTGAAGTAGACTTTGGTCAAGCAAGACTCTGCAATGTCCAATGACCTGACTGGCAGGAAACACAGCTTCACTTTATTTGTGAAGCTGCTCATTTTGAATTTGGGCATATTTATTATTCAGCTGAATTTATAGATTGACTGGATTTCAGACGCTTTTACATTTTTTTTTTTTTTTTTTTTATCTTCAACCACTTTGTATACAGGCTTAACCCTCCACAAAGCAGCATCTTCTCCAAACATAAATCAGTATGAATTATCATGAACTTGATTTCAAAGCTAGAATTTCCGGATTTTCTAATACCATACTAAAATGACAAACTATGAAGCACTTTCATCACCAGTGGGGGAATCTTATAAAATTCATATACAGGCTTTCACATTTTAAATGTTAACATTACATACCACATATAGACAAAAAAAAATATTTGAGTACCCACAATAAGTGCCTGTAAGGTTCATGCTGGCTTGTACATTCTCGTTTTGAGAAAGGCTTCCAATATCCTATATAAGATCTTGAAAGCTCTAAGCTGACAACTGCCACTAGCCCCCAAAAAAGATGAGCATGTATATGCCTAATGTCACATCTTATGATTCATGAGGCAAACCCACATGTTGAGTGTAGCATAAAAGACTCAAAATAATGACTGGCAGAGCTGCAGAACATGTTCAGTTTCAGTTTTTCAGACCACACGCAGCGTGAGCTTCAAGGTCATGTGTTTATGGCAGTAGCTGAACAATAGTAAACAAAGGAGATTCTTGAATGACAAGAAAACCAGCAAACGGAACCAAAATTAAAATAAGATGTGAACAGAAAATGTTCACATCGCCAGGATGCACTAACATTGTTCTGGGTACAATGGCATCCCAAAACCACTCATTTAGTCATTTTTAGGAAGAGTCAAAATGGTTCCTCTCTGACCTTGTGAAAGCTTTGACGCATGCAAATCAATCATGTTCACAGAATCCTGCCTCTGGAGCTCTTGAATAAATAAATCAGAAACCCACTGCATGTGATTTTAAAACAAGGTGTTAGAAGAGGGAAATTGCTCAGGAATGAACAACCTAGCTTCCAATTAAAGGAAGCTCCATTTTGATCCTCTCCGGCCAGAAGGCTGCCGCAGAGACTCCTTACCAGCAGGATCTCACTGAAATCAGCCATAATGCAGGAGTCCCTCAATCCCCAGAGGACTTTTGCCCCAATGATGACATATTGTAGATCCAGATGCATTAGGCTTAACTTTTTCCTCATTCAGTAAGCAATAAAAAGGACTCCTAATTTCCCCCAGGTCATTCAGAACACAAACATCATTCCCCTCCATAAATAAAATAAAAACTTTAAAAAAAAAAAAAAAAAGTCAATTTTCACTTCCCAACGCAACCACTACGTTCAGTTATTCATCTACATATATTGCACTGCATTTATGCAGTCAAAAACTACAGATAGAGCCACTGCAATCAACACCAGCTCAACCATAATCAGGTAATGGAGTTGGTTAAGATGTAATTTCAATTGACTTCTCCATAAGTACACTATCAAAAATTTCTCACACCATAACTAAATTCCCAACTATGCATAAAGCCCAAACCAACCATGAGCAACGGCCATTCCAATAAATATTGCAAAATAAATATTGTTTTTCCTTACCATTTCCAACTGAATAGTAATTGGCCAGAAGAGCCAAAATAACCATTCCATACATGCTCAGGTCTTTATTTTCATGTAGACCTGAATGGAATGCAGGCTGTCTGGCTTTTCTAAAGTCACCAATGCTGACAATGGTCTATATCAATAGACTTCAAAAAAAAAAAAAAAAACACTGAGAAATTCATTAAATAATAAGCTGGTGAACTTTCACAGTCTTGAAGATGGTAGTTCTCCCAGCTCCTGAAGAACCCACGGTTGAATGTTAATCACCTGTAGGTCCTACCACCACTGCACTGGTAAGCATTAACATTCCTGTCTCATCCCGTCTCCTCTCACACCAAACTGTCTGCTAACCCCTTTCACTTTGGAAGCCCTACTGCCCTCCATTTTCTTGTGAAGTCCATAGCAATTGGGAAGAAAAACTTATACATGACAGGTCCACACCAGTAGGAAAAAAAAGATCGCGCAACACTCAGTGTCCTATTACTCGTGACTATACTCAGTCTGTATCATTAATATCCAGCTACACGAGAACATCGACGTGAATCCTTGTATGAGATATTCCCCCTAGTCCTTGTTCCTAAAAGACCGAGGCGCCATCCTCCATTTTATGGTAAAGCCCACAATGACATACCTGACTTCATGGCACTGACAACACAGCCCCTTCCAAAACCTCAGCCTTACTGCCGCGACAGTGTGCGGCTGACCGGGAGACAAAAAGGAGGAAGTCCAAGTGCAATCTCAAAAGCAAAAAGACAGAAACATCCCACAAAACTAGGTGCTCTGGTTCGCCCAGAAAGAGGAAAAAAATCCACACGTTTAGGTCTGTAGCTTTAGCAGGAGAAGCCAGCAAAAAAACCTGGACGGAGCTTCTCCGCTTATGTCTGGACATGGACCAGCGGCGAAGCCGTACTGTCACTAATGGAGGCTCAGGACGTTTAGCTGGTGCTGCTCGGAGAGAAGACCTAACAGTGCAATGGCTTCTCCGCTCAATCAGTCAGCGGCTGCTAGACGGGCGAAAGCGAGATCCCGAAACGTATCTGCTCAATTTAATCAACTGTCCCACTGCTGGATCATGCAGCGCTGCCTCCAATGGAGACCATCATAAGTAGTTAGCTTTTAGCTTTCGACTTCCAAAAATACGTAGTTAGCTTGCAAGCTACCGAGCTAGAAATTTACAAAAAAAAGGTTGGAAGGAAATATAAAGCTGCGATAAGACTGGCATTAAATGATTGGGTTCCAACAATCGCTTTATCGGTGTATTTCTAATTTGCTCTCAGTCCCTCAAGTCACCAAGACTGGTCTTAACTAAGAAAAGGAAAGAAAGGAAAAACACTTGACTCTTTTCAGCCTAGTAAATAGACGCTCTCCAGATTTTTCCTGTCCACCACCACGTCTTGGTCATGACTCATTAACGAAAACTATGATCATATCAGTTCGCGATCGTATTTTACTCACGGGCTCGTCCAGAGAAAATGCTTCTGCTAAAAGTTGTCCTGTGTTTCATGCGTGTGCCTGGGCTACTGAATGATCGCCATCTTTCCTGCTTCTCCTTTGCTGCAGCTGCAGATGACCTGAGATCCGTCTGTGTCTGAATAATGAGCAACCACAGAGACAAGAAGACAATCTGCAAGCAAGCACAAAGAAGTTTTGGAGACTACTAAGCACCAGGGGGTGCGCAAGAGTTTGCAATGATGGGAGAGAATGGCCATCGTGGTGCACCCGAAAGACTCATAAATCTCAGTCATACCCATTTAGATAGAAAATCCATATGACTGGATTGAGTGTGTCAGCTACCAAAGCGCGTTCCAATTGTTTTACTTAAAATATTAGTCATGGTAGCCTTCGCTTGAATGGCCATTTTTAAATACTGTCGCGTCGCTGAAATTTCAATGGCTGTGCAACGCCTTACACTTTGTTGAATTACTGATTGGCCAGGTGCACGCCAATGAAAGCAATTATTTATATATTTATTCGAGCATGCAAATGGGTGTTTTCTAAGCCTGCAACTTTGCCATAGATTAAAGCAGTCTGGTGTGGTTAGATTTCTGGAGAATGCAATTGATTCTGCTTTGTGACTGATTTTTTTTTTCCTTTTCTTTTTTTCCCCCAAATAGGGCAGTGTGGTCCAGAATGAAGTATACTGTTATATGCGTTTTGAAACTCTTTGACTATTATCTGTTGCATTTATCCAGAACAACATCAGCTGCATTTCATCTCAAAAGAAGGCTGTAGACATAATGAGCCAAAGGATCGAAATCTAACATCATATAAATGTTATTAAGTAGGATTCTCTAATTACCTGGATATTACCTAATCAATTTTACATCATGGGAATGCTACAGCTTTGCGCAATTTGCTTGGCATGCTAAGAAACTGGTATCAAGGAGTGTAAAGACACTAATATGCTATAGCGTTAACATATTATCTACAGTAACCATTAAACACAGACCTGGGAGTTCCTGAATTAGACTACATCTCAAGCAGAATGCCTCTTATTTACCTTTGGACCTTAATACATATGTAATGCATGTGTTTTAGATAGGTTATGCAAACAAATTAATCAGCTCATAAATATTCTGTAGTATAAAGGATATTAAGTTCAGTTTTCACTAATTCATGCTTGGATTTTTGTTTAGAACTTTTGGTAACACTTTACTTGAGGGGGTACAAATAACTTAGTAACTCAGTTACTACTCAAGTACAAATCATGAGCAAATATAGTAACTGCATGAAATACATGAAT
>JAODKF010000046.1:32036063-32052916 GCA_026779585.1 Mormyrus proboscirostris
AAATTAGGTTTAAATATATTTGTGTAATTTGAAGCCACATCTCCCATACGGCTAAGTTAGCGAAGTTGCTAGGATTCCTGCACTGCCCCCTCCTGGGCAAATCTACCTCACGTTGGCCTTGTGTCAGACCTTCAATAGTCTGTTATAACGAAGAACACATGCAAGGAGACCTACAATCAGTCTCGGCAGAGTTGCTTCACTTGGGTTTTGATTTTCACCCTTAATAGCTCCAAGCTCCGCTGGCTTGTTCAACCAGGCTGCTGTGTTCATTTGAATTGGTCGTACTTGACCTCAGATTGGAGTGATGTTTTTTTTTTAAATGTTTATTAAATTATACATTATTTGCGATTTCTGTATGTTTGAATACAGGAATTCTTTAGTTTTTGCATTCCCCATCTTGCTCTCCTTTGAGGTGCTCAAAGATACAGGTAATAACAAAGCTTGGGTTCGAGTGCAGGGCCAGCCATTTATCCAGCCCCCTGGAGAGTTTCTGGGGATAAGGGTCTTATTCAAGGGACCACCAATGATGTCACTTCACTGTTGACCAAAGTGATAGTTCCATTTTTCATATTTTAATAAATTCATATTAAACAAACAAAAACCGTGGCTCTTCAAAAAGTAAATGATGTGAACCAAGAGAATCGAAAAGCAAATTCAGCAACATTTTACTTAAAGCTCTCATGTATAATGCATTATAAATACCTTCATAATGCATTCATAAAGTATTATAAACACAGCTAGAACTATTTGTAAAAAGGCATAACACATTACAGCCATGCTTATTATGCATTATGACTGCCTTATGAAGCTCTTGTCTTTAAAGTACTATAAGTATCTTCATGATGCATTATACAGTAAAGGCTTTATGTGTGGTGATTTTTAATCCTAGCCCAGCCTTGAATAACGGCAGCAATATGACACAATTGTATAAGGGTATGTGAATATGATCAAATTGTATCTTCCATAGTGGGAAAAACTCCAATTTTATGACATTTTTATGAAAAAGATGGATATTTTCTACCTGGTAATAAAATAACAAAATAAATACTATTTCTATCATTCAAGTGAAATAACCCATATTTCGTCTGGAATATCAATTTTTTATGTTGCCCCATGACATTTGCATTTTATTCATGCATATTTATATACTGCGAAATGGATTTCTAACTTGACGCGTGTTTGCCTAAAACATAATGCATGTGTATTAAATAACACCTACCATTATCTGCAAAACAAATCTTTGACTTAATTGAGATCATGTAACTGTAACAGCTGTCACAGTAAGATTTGGCTTTCCCTTATGTAATGTGTTGTCTGAACTCTACACTCAGCTGACATACTTCAGACAGGTGTTTGTGTGTCTCTGTAGCTCATTCTGACCCCATTGTTCAGCTGTAGCTGAAGCTGACAGACGTTGCTCTCCCGGCCTAGAAAACGCCAGGCTTCTTCTGTCAGCAAAGCCGTGTAATTAAAGCACATCCTCTGTTCTTCCTTTTTGTTATATCTGTAAGTTCGAGAATATAGTATATTTTGGAAATAATTACTACTCCATTGCTATACAATGTCTTATTTTTTGTGTTAAGAAAGGTCTGTAATTGTTTAGCGCACAATGTTTTCTGTACCTTTATTTTGCAGGCACCCAGCACAACATCTGTATCAAAGGTTTCGCCTTAGAGATGGACATTGTGTTGCATCACAGAGGTATCTTCTTCCATTTTTGCACTCCGTCTGCCTGTGTGATTAGAAGCACTTGTTATGGTTAACCCTAAGGATAAACCATTGCATCTGGATGCCTGAGAACAATGCAGAACCAGTGAAGGTTATTTTACACAGAGCATCTGCACATCTAGACCACTGGCACCTACCGCAATAAGTTTCCCGAAGAATATTCACACTGTTTTGTCTGAATGTTTTTCTCTGTGTTTCCATTTTTTACTCGGTCATTTGACTGCTTTTTTGCAGTGCTTTAATGTGCTACCTGTGAAGGGAACAATTTTTTATTACTTTCTATAAATAAGAGGCTGCTGGTCTCCACAGGCAACATATTCAATGGTATTATTATACTATTATACCATTATAACTGCCTTTCTTAAACACTTTCAGTATTCTTGCAGCCCAAGATTGGTTTTCTTTCTAGCTTCAGGGAAGTCCCATACCTCCAGGTGGATTTTCAGTGCCACTGTGGCCCGGGAATGGCCATTCAATACCAAGCTAAATTTTATGTGAGTGCAGTGATGCCCGCAGAAATCCCCTGCACCTGTGATGACCTCCTGCATGATCTCCTGTACCAAAACCAGAATCCTAAAGCCAGAGGAATTAAAGAGCACTTTAAGTAGACAAGCCTTCTCCGGGTTTTTTCTAGTGAGATAACTCCTGGTGCTATCTGGTTGCAATATTTATCAAATTTCAGTTATTTAGTTTAGTTATCAGTACCACCCCAATTAATTAACATTGAATATCGCCCCTGGGTGCCTGGGAGCCGTTGTGCTTTCAACAGTTATTAATAGAAGTACGCTTGTAGAGAACAGTTTACAAAGACGTTTTTTCCAGGTTGTGCGAGCCGTACTCAGAGATAAACAGCCTTACAAATCTCATCGCCAATATTGTTTTTATTATAACGCAGGACTAATAAAAGTATTTCTTGATGCATTTTTTTGGGTGAAAAATTAGCACTATGCTACAGCACAGCTCAGAAAAACACATAGTTTAATCAGCTCTTTTTACAGTGAAGGAACTGGAAGGCAGCCCCCTTTAACCCCTCTGCTTTATACGGTAGGCGTCTACTGACATCTTGTTACCAACACATTGCTTTAGCTAATAAGGAGAAAGGCACTAATGTATCCGACTTAGACACACTAACAAGCACATCATATGAGAAAATACATGGAATAAATGCAAAAAATAAAAGCAAATCAGAGGAAATTTGTGTATTTGGGCTCATTTTGTGTAATTTGTGTCATCAGTCCCGAACCCTACAATGGTTTCTGGCATCTCAAAACCATGAAATGAATGGGAAATGTGGCCTATTTGCAGTGCCCTTCACTATGGTGTATTTGATCCTGGCCCTGGAATTTGGTCTATATAAGGATAAACATAGTAAGACTGTAGTGCACTGTTGGGGTTTGGGGAGATTTGATTTATTTGGTTTATACTATGTCTCAATGTATAAGAAATATAATTTCTGTAACAAGATGCAGAAGTTTGGAACACAAAGATGGGAAATGAAGTTGGCCAGAATAGACTTGGAAGAAGAAAGAAGACTAGGGAGCAACTAATCAGTTTCTACTGATTCAACAAGCTCTTCATTGCCAATACACTCTTCAGGCAACCAACGTGTCATCCTCACAGCTGGACTTCACGGAAATTAAATAACCTACGTTCTCACTGTCAAGCTATGGCACACACTTCGAATAGCAAAGATGTAGCCTGGAGCGGGTTCTGGAACAGATCATAAACTACGTAAGTGAAGCTGAAAAGGAATAACGGTACTATCTCATGTCCAAGAAGTTACCTGGAGAACATATTTCTTTCAAGCAACACACCAGAAAACAGTTTGAGATGTTGGACCTGCTTCGTAGGGGGACCAAAGAACCTGTGGAGGAAATTTTAAAAAGTCATACAAAAGGAATCTGAGAATAATTTGGTCAAAGAAATCAAATTGGATGACACAAGACATAGTGGGAATTGCAAAGAGAATCCAGAATTGGGAACAATAACGATCTCTTAAAGGTACTTAATCACTTGAAAACTACCAGTAAAAATGGTGACCAGCACTGAAATAAAAAAGGAGTTCCAGCCTTAAGTAAATATGCAGAAGGACATCCACAGGGAAATAATCAGTCATAGAAAAAAATGTAAAGCATACAAAGAATGCATCTATAGCAAAGTATATAGCATAAATATATTTGATGAGGTGCGATGCAGGAAAGATCCTTCAATAATATAGATAAGAGGAGGCCAGATTAGAGCTGAGATAACTACTGAAAAGGAAGTGGCAATCTATCTATCCATTTTCTAACCTCTTGTCCTGATCATGGAGCCTATCCAGGCAGCTTGGGACATAAGCCTGAGGTACACCCTGGTTGTAATGTGCTGACCAAATTATGGCACCAAGTTTGGAAAACGAAGAAGCAGTCTAAAATTAACTTAATATTCCAAAACCAAATAAACACACCTGATAGTATCAAACCTGCTTTGATTCAACCCTCCCACATAACCAGACTCAAAGAGACCAAGCTTTTGAGGTTATATGCTACAGAGGACCTTTGAGGGTTCCATTTTACAAACATAAATATTTGTGCAGCCATTACATAAACTAATGTTATTCCAAGATAACCACAACTGGAGATATATAATTCAGCTATTCTGTCACAATAGTAGCTGCACCAAGGCTTAGAGGGACAGATACAACAATGGCATGTTAGTGGTGTTGGACTGTTTGACCTTACGAGGGAATAATCTAATCCAGCAGCTGTTTTCTGGTATATTGTCTAGACTGCACACCAACCTTGTGCTCGATGTTCCTTGGAATGGGTTCTAGCCCTACCCCCCCACCCCCCGTTTGTGTCCCTGACCAGAATAAGTGTAGAGTATAAAAGATGGATGGTGGCTTTTCTGACTGCCTGCTTCTCAGCATCTTATTCCTTAAAATCTTTGTGGCATGGGGATGGATAATATAAATAACTGAATAGCTTGTCCTGCTGCCAAGAATTAGAAAGCCTTGTTCTAAGCTTAGCTTGTTGCACATATTGAATTGAATACAATTTAATATGAAATGCCTTGGCTGGTCACCATAGTCACAACCATGAACCTGACCATGATCATGAATTCAGTTTCTGAGTCTCCATACTCAGTAATGGAATGGCTTTCTGTATAGTCTGAAAATTAAGAGAGACTTATTGTCATACTTCTGGCCTGGCTATCAACAGATCCATCCATCCATCCATCCATCCATTTTCGAAATACTTATTAGGCTGTATGACTGAGTGTATGAACAAACGTAGGACTTACAAATGTGTGCAGGTGATTACATTTCTGTTCTTGCTTATATTGCTCTGAAAATGAGCCAAATGGTTCTGGGATATGGGTGTTGTTTTTTATTTCCTCTTGCAAAGTGCATTGAAGATTAGAAAGATTAGATTTGCACATAAGAACTAGAATGCACATAAGAATGAGATTCACTGCGCTAATATAATGTGTCACACATAGCAGTGCATTGTATAGTCATATCTGTCATGTAGTCATATAGAACTGGTATCTCTAACTGCATCACAACACTAAACTGGACTCCACCGCAATGTGCTTATCTGAGACGTGCAACACTCTCAAGAAACTGTAAGCATGTTAGTTGTTACTTTCAACAGATGCATTTTATTAGCCATACAATAAAAGTGCATGACTGCACAGCAACTGAAAATGAATAAATTAATTTCATACTTATATGACACCAGCACTGGTCATAAACCATCATTGGTTAACTTTAAAACCTCTTGACTATAACTCTACTGTGGGAGTAAATATTAACCCTTCTAACTCTGTGCCTTGTTCAGGTCATGGTTAGTTAATAAAATCTGAAAGATACTAAATTTCATTTCAGCTGAGCTGATCTCTTCTATTGTGAATAGTACTGAGAATGCAATGAAGTCCTCATCTGCATCACGTGAAGGCACAGGTTTCACTACAGCATAATGGCATAGTCACCCACTGAGAGTCCCTGGAAGACTGTGGTTCTCCAATTCGTGTAGTTTTACGGGATCCCCTCTGGCAGAGCTCAGTCATTTACCATTTATTGAGTGCTACAATAGGAATGCACCACTGCATGAACATTAAAAGCCCAAAAGAAGCACAGTGCTCTTAATTCGAATAAGAACAATGTATTTTTTTATTTTTTTAAATACTCTTTCCGGACGCTTGGGTATGTTTATCACCATCTGCTGTGCTTAGATTAGATAAAAGAGGCCTGTGTGCCTTTGTGGGGTGGGAGGGGGGGTGAGGCTCTTCAATCAGCACTCATGAATCAAGCAACACCCTTGACTCATCACGAAGTGGTGTTCTCTGCAGAGCCACATGCTCGGATGTTAGCCCTGACAAAAGGAGACGCCATGAGCCAGGCAGGTGTGTGGCGGGCCTCCCCTCACCGGGCAGCCAATGAGGAAGCTTCTCATGATGGGGGGTGGCAGTTCGCTGTACATCCTTAATGCTCATTCCAAGCGTTCCTGTGAACTTATGTCCACTGCATGTAATCACTGAAATGGGTCATGTACTACTCCCAGTCTCAAGTCTTTGGAAGATTCTAGAGATCAAAGCAGCTAGGAATGAATAAATGATTGCCTGCTCTGATTGCTTGATTGCACTGCTGAATTAAACAGTATTAGAATCAATTTGATTATAACAAATTATTAAATTGTTTCCATTACTTTGTGCGCAGTGAGTATTGAATGTATTTCCTTGGAAAATACTAGAGTGACGTATTTAGCTGGCCATAACACATTGCATTTCACACCAGATCAATGTAGATCAAGCACCTCACTTGGTGGTACGTCCATATCTCAACCTTGTGGCAGGGAGTGTGGGTGTTCTTAATTTGTCATTTAGCGCAGTTTATTTTGCATAGCAGCACTTGGGTCTTAATTTTAAGTGTCCCTTCCAGGTAGGCAGATGGAATGTCCTGTCTCTTCAGCATGGTGACCACCCCACCCCCCCCTCCTTCTTAAATTCCATATTTTAGTGGCGGCACTCTCTAGGGTATGCAAACCGGGCCAGATCTCTGTAGGTGGGTACACCTATTTGGTCACTCTGATGGCTGCCATACTGGGGGAGTAGCTGTTGCTGTGGCAGATTGGGTCCTCCCAATGGTGTTAAATGTCACTCCTTAAAATGAGCATATTATGAGACTCAGGTGAAGGCACTTTCGGGATCCTGATTTCAGCACCCTGAGCTGCATCGTTGACTTAGTACTCTAATACTGGTGGTGCGGAGATCGATCACATCCTTGTGGGCAGATGCTAGAGGCTCCAACAGAACTGCTGGGTTTACAGTTTATACCCAGTTTGTGAATTCTGACCACAGAATTGTTGTTGCTACTTTGAAGAAATAGCTTAGCTTCAGGTAGGCTACCACCTACTAGGAGACTGAGGCTAGACCTGGCAAGACTCAGGATCAGGTTGTTTCTAATGAGTTTGCATGCAGTTAGTGTGAGGATCTTGCAGGCTTGGGTGTGACTGCTGATCCTAATGTAATGCGGGAGACCATCTGTGACAAGACCGTAAAGGTTACTGGTGTTTATAGGAGGAGGTGCTCCATCTTGCAGGGTACCTTGGATATTATTGAGAGAAGTCACAGTTCAATGGAAACTCTAGTTTTTACCAGATGGATGGCCAAAAGAGCTCTGAGGACAGATAAAGAGGCATTTGTTAGAGGAATCCGTGAGCAGGTGACACACCATCTGTGGCCTAGTGACCCACGTCCTCCTTACAGAGGAATCAAAGCATTACACACATCCAAACCTGTTCCTTGTGGAGTTGAAGTCAGTGGAGGTGATGGAACTATCCTTATGTATGACACTGCAATTGTGATCCATTGGGTCAGTTATTTTGAGCAGCTGATTAAAGCTGATCCTCTGCCTAGGATGTTGGATATATCAGGGTCCATAGTTCTTGAGGCTGATCCTCCAATTAGCTGTGAACCACCAAATCTCACTGAGATTACATGGGTGGTGAAACAGCTGGGGGTAGGGAAGACTGCAGGGATTTATGGTATCCGAGGTAAACTTCTCCAGGTCAGTCATAAGGCTGTCTTCCTAGCATTGCAATCAATCTTTCCTACTATTTGACTGGAAAACAAGACTTGTTGTCCCTATCTGGAAAGGGAAGGGTGATCGCTTGGATCGCGGCAGCTACAGGGGATTAACACTGTTGTCAATGCCAGGTAAGGTCCTTGAGTCATTGTCAACAAGATCTGTGATCACTTGCTTGCAGCAACCAGAGCAGTCTGTTTTTACGCCTAAGAAGTCCACCAACAACCATATCCTGACATTGAGGGTTCTCATTGAGCACAAATGCAAATATCGACAGGGTTCTTTGCAGACTTTGTTGATTTTCATAAGGCATTCCACTAAATCAACCAAACTGTATTGTAGGACATTACAAGTCTTTAGGGGATGCCCCTGAAGTTGCTGGATGTCATGGCTGGCCTGTACACTGGTACTGTGAGTACTGTGCAGAGTGGGGGCTGAACCTCTGCATTCTTCCCACTGCATTCTGAGGTTTGTCAGGGCTGTGTTCTTGCTCCTACTCTGTTCAATGTTTGCTTGGACTGGGTGTTGGGGAGGGTTGTGAGGTTCAGCAGTTGTGAGGCATCTGTTGCCGATGATGCTGTGATCTTTGCAGTATCAGTGGAGGCTTTGATCGGGGCTCTTGAGAGACTGAATGACGAGTCTAAATGTCTGGCTTTACTAGTGTCCTGGATTAAAACCAAGATGCAGGCCTTAAATGACCCCTTGGGCACAGCTGTCAGCAGTGTGTCTGTCTGCGGGAGAATGTCAACCTCATCAAGAGATTCACTTACCTCGGCAGCGACATTCATGTCTCTGGTGACGCTTCCTATGAAGTCAGTAGATGGACTGGGGGAGAATGGGGAAGGGGGGGGTCATGAGGTTGCCTGAAAGGTGTGTGTGGTGCTCCTGGTATCTTTTTAAGAGGATGTATCCTTCTGTACCACTTTTTTGACTTTGTGTCGAATGAGCAGTTGATCAGGGAGTCCCAAATGAAACACATTACCTGCATTGTGAGAGAGTGTCAATTACGGCATTACAGCCATGTGGCACGTTTTTCTGAGGGTGAACCCGCTCACAGGATCCTCATTGCTGAAGACCCGAATGGCTGGACCAGGTCACGAGGACACCCACCTAACACCTGGCTGTGGCACATAGATGGCTACGTATGGCTACGACAATTTACATTATTTACATTTTTAAATATATACAATGTGTATGTGTGTGTGTGTGTGTGTATATATATATATATATATATATATACACACCCACAAAAATGCAGTACTATTCAAAAGTTTGGACACACTTACCCATAGAAAAGTTTATTTGTACTATTCTCTACATTTTAGAATAATTATAAAGACAACAACAAACAAGTGTTTAGGTCAGGTGCCCAGGTCATGTGAGGCGACACTATCACTTTCCCTTGTAGGCAGCTTGGTGTCCAAACTTTTCACCAGTACTGTACATAATACTACTGAAAGTGAACTGCAATATACAAAACTAACCAGTATCAAATTCAACATTCACAATTGTATGGTCCCTGGTGTCACGCTAAATGTGGGAAGGACGACCCAAATGCAAGCTGTGGTGCATAATACACTTATATGGCAGAAACATGGACAAGCACAGGAACAGAGGTAACAATGACTGAACTGGGGAACTAAGGACTGGGGAACACTTAAAATCAGGATCTACGAAGGATCAAACAAGAGCCAGCTGGTAGTGATTAACAAGAGGGCAAGAAGGAGAGGAGAGATCAAACAAAGACCAGGTGTGGCTTGTTAAGCCACATCAGGGCGTAAAACAGCAGGGGTGTGGCAGGCTGGATGGGTAGGATGTGACACCCTTCAAATCTTTATTTGCTTTAAAATAATTTGCAATTTCTATTCAATTACATTCATGAATAATAAAGTGTGCTTTAGTAACCAGTATTTATAGTAATGTAATAAGACATCCCTCCATCCATTTTCGGAAACTACTTGTTCTATTCAGGGTAATGGGGTTCCAGAGCCTGTCCTGGAGGCTATGGGCACATGGCAGGGAACAACCCAGGATAGTGTGCCGACCCATTGCAGGGCACATTCACACACCATACATGCCTACAGAGAATTTAGTAACAACAATTAGCCTCAGCATGTTTTTGGACTGGGGGTAGAACCAGATTACCTGGAGGAAATCCCATGACAACACTGGGAGAACATGCAAACTCCACACACATGGAACCCTGGCAGAGACTTCAATCCAGGTCCCACAGGTTTGAAGTAACATTGTTAACAGCTGCACCATCTTGGCACCCTATAAGAAGACAATAATTTGATGATTCATCTGTACAACACAAGTCTGGTACCTGTGGTATCTGAAGGGAGGCAACAGAAATAAGGGTTATAATATAACATTTACCTTGATGTCCATTTTTATGTGATTTCATAATAAATGAAGACTAATATATCAATGCCATGGGTAACACTTTACTCGAGGGTGCACAAATAACTTAGTTACTCGGTTATCACTCAAAAACAAATTATGAATTAATGTAGTTCCTGCATGAAATACATGACCTGTCATGATTAATTAATGCTGAATTAACATGGGATCAGTATGTAACTAACACTTAGTGGCTAATTAATGCATTAAGTAAGCATATACTACTACATTATTTGTACCCCCACAAGTAGTTTTACTATACCTTGTTTCAAAATTTAAGAATTTAATATAATATTTTAAAACATATTTGATGGAGATGGGAAAGGAGGCTGTATAATAGAAATGACCCTTAAATTAATAAATTATTAATGAGCTATAGTTATAGCAGTCGCTTGAGGCTCCCATGTCAAACCACAGTGAGACATGCTCTGGGACACTGGAAGGATTGAGAGAGAGGCCTATGGCTGGAGTGTAACAGCCACAGTGCTTTTTAGATATGTTTATTGCTGGGTAGGTTGAACTAGTGTTTGGAAACCAATCTAAGTCTCAGGTGCCAGTCAACAGAAATCATGTGGACATATTTGATGTCACGGCAGGGCAACATGGAAGGACAATCCCAGCATGGCATACAAACACAAGGTACTTTATATAAACAGAACTCAGACATATGTGAAATTAAAGGGACTACGAGGAGTCAAAACAAAGGCAGTTAGGTGAGGTGAGGACAGATATGGGTTGGAACTACATGCGAGGACAGGCAGAGGAGACACAAGCAAAACCAACCATCAAGTACAAGCACAGAAATACTGGCAAGTAACACCCCCCCAAAAAAAAAAAAAAAAAAAGCAAACTCCACGATGACTGAAGAACAGCCCAAGGGCAGGTACACATATACACAGGTAATTGGGCCTCGATAAGAAACAGGTCCGGCCCATTGACAATAAACCAAACACTAGGGCTAAGACTAACAAGGATCAGGTGTGGGTCATTAACAATCACGAAAGATTCAAACATCAGGAATGGGATGGCCAGTGACACCTGCTGACCAAGCAAGGAAATGACAGACAGGACAGGGCAGGCAATCCAAGTAGGCGTAGATAAGTATCAAATTATTCTAACACTCTAGAAGAAGAATTATGGGCACTGTTTCCATGTGAGAAGTTGTCAATATTAATGCTCAGGTGTCTAGACACCCCATTTACAGTGATGGATAGATGGACATGAATGAATTACTAAAACATAAAGAAGTTCTCATTGAGCTGGACATAGTTGCAGAATTTACATTACAATCTTACAATTTGCAAGGCACCTTGAAGCCCAGAAATAATTTGAAGGACAGAAACAGACAAGTGTAACGTTGTCTAGGGATTTAGTGCAGGGAGGCGGAAGCGGCAAGTCCGAGCTCAGAGCCCTGAGGCATTCACTTATCACATAGTTACTCCAGCAACTATCCTAGATTTTCAGTCTACATCATAAGGACAGAAAAATCAATTAAACAAAGGACCTAGGAATAAAATAAATCCTTTCAAAGTAAACTGGCAACCAAACACGTAAAATCAAATCTCTTACACAAATCTATGTGTAAGAGTCACAAATTTAATATCAGGTGCTACAGAACGCAATGGTGAGACACATTTACTGCTATAAGTACCACCTGTTCCCTTGTCATTCATGACACTGAGGGGAGTGAGCATCTGCTTGCCATTACAATTTTTGCATACAACTATAAGGTTGGCAATTCATCACCAGGGTCCGACAGATATGCAAATGAGAGGATGTATATCCAAGTGCACAGATTACATTTTGCACTTTGGCTATTCATACATTCGCAAGGTGACTCTCCTCAGACAAAACAGTCGATCAAGCAACTCCCAGCTCCTCTATGACAGAGAAAAAGCAGGAATAGAAACTATATGATTGATTCAAAGCCCCTGCATTAATCATCACTTCTGAGCCTCAGCAGAGGCTGCTGATTTGATATGTATTTAGTCGGCACACGCTGTTTAATCCATTTAGCTGTCAGAACTCAGAACTTTTTACTTTAAAGTAAGAAGATAAGCAGAAATAAGGATGACACGATCAGTTGGTTTGGGTTTCCACTTTTTTGAGAAGACGGATGATAGAATTCATTATTGTGCCCTTAATGTAACCGTTTACTTCCATTTCTTTCTTACCCAGTTTTTGCAGCCTTGGAAGAAGTCTGTACAACAATGTCTTCAACAGGTATAGCCTATATGAATGGAACCATTTATTAACAACAGTGGCCACTATGAGTATTTGATTAAGCTGCACAGACTCACTAATGTCCCCTCTGTGTGTAATCATTTATGAGGTCTTCAGAGACATGGTTAACAGGTTCCTCATTATCTGTGCCAATGACCTGCTTATCTACTCCTCCAAAATATGGCTGACCACAAGGACCAAATTATCTAGGTACTGCATTGACAGCACAAACACAATCGCTATGCCAGGACAGGGAAGTGGGAGAGAAAATAGACAAGAATACAGTATCTGCTATTCTCAGCTGACCAAAATAAAGAGAAGTCTAGGATCCGTAATGCTTCTGAGGCTATGCTAATTTAATTTCTACCGATGTAGCTATCGCAACACCGTGAAGACACCCCTGTTTTGCAAGGTAACTAAAACAATCAAGTGGAACGACTTTCCAGCAGCTCAAAAGTCTGTCACGAAACAATCAGTCATGAAACAATGTGACCCAAAGCCATTTGTTGTGGAGGTTGATCCTTCAGTGGTTTGCGGGGGAGCTGACTTATCACAATATCACGGTACACCCCCCCGAGTCATCTTCCTGTACATTTTATTCCTACAAGCTTTCCCCTGAAGAATGAAATTATGATCTGGGCAACAGGGAACTGCTGGTTATAAAATTAGCTCTTGAGGAATGATAAATGCCCAAAGGGAGTAGCTCCATTTGTGGTCTTGATGGAACAGTGGAATCTCAAATACATCAGAGGTTATCAAATCCTAAGCAAGCTAGGTGAGCCCATTTCTTCATTCAATTCAAACTCACTTTTACAGTTCACCCAGGTGCAACAGCAAAGCAGACACTCTCTCCAGGCAATTTCAACCATGTCATAACCCTCCAGATCCTGGGGTTATACAACCTTTTTTCTTGTGTTGTGGCCCCCATCAGATGGGTAATCATAGATGTATTCTAAAAAGCTCTCCATGTTGACCCAAGTCCCCCAGTCATAAACTGCAGTGGATTTTATTACAGGTCACATGAGTTTACTGTCATCCTAATAACAGTGGATAGATTCTACCAAAAGATGCTGTTGGATACCTCTCCTGGGGGTATGGAGCTGTCTGAGTGTCTGTTTAATCAAAAATCTAGATTCTTTGAGAATCCAGAAGGCATTGTGTCAGACACAAGACCTCACTTTACATCTTCATTGAGCTTTCTGTGCGTGGCTGGGTGTAAACATTAGATTATCTTCTGGTTATCATGCACAAACTAAAGACCAGACTGAGTGCATCAACCATTAGATTGGATGTTACTTGAGACAGTGTAATTGTGCCAAGCTGATGGATTCTAGTCTGAGCTATCAATCCTGGTCTGAGAGTTCACTCTTCATTATACTTAACCCCTTTCTACTGTGTCCTACAGTCCCATAATCCCAGCCTTCGGGTGGATATAAGAAGTGTGGGGGGAAAGTCCATAGCCAAAGCAAGAGGGGTACCGGGTTCTATAAAGGAATTGTTGATTACCACCACAGTCCCACTCCATGGTTCATCTGGACAAGGTGTCTGACTATCCATTTAGAGCTGGATTCTCCAATTCTGGTCCTGGAGGGCCAGTTTGCAACACAGTTTGCCGATTTCTCTGCTTTAATATACATACTAAACCTGCAATTAGCTGGTGAGCCGAATAAAGAAATCTGCAAATTGTACTACAGACCGGCCCTCCAGAACTGGAGTTAGGAAGCCCTGATTTAGTGCATCAAGCTCTGCCTCGCCTCAATGAGAAGCTGGTATTTTGGTCCTTTCAAAACCATTAAATGTATCGTATCCCAGCCCATGATGACCTGGATTGGTCTAGGGCTTTCAGAGTCTCCTGTGGAGAGGGATACTGTCATATCTGCATCTAGTCAAGTGTATCACTCTAGATTGTTACCTCACCTGTAGCCCATGAACTCTGTTGCATTACAGAAGCAAGAAAACCTTAGTACAAGTTGTCACAGAGCATTTCACAGACATGTAAAAAAAAGAGTAAAAAAGTAAATGGAAAAAATAATGACCTAAAATGACAGAATTGGGGAAAACTGAAAATAATTCACTGACCTCCCGAAAGAAAGCAATCAAGGAGCACTGCTGTGAAATATTGGCTATAGAAATGCAAAATCATGAAGGCAGTTACTGTATTTTGAAATGACATTATAATGGTTATGTGAACATGGTCAGGTAACCCAGCTGCTGCAGGCAGGGAACTAACAGGAGGCCAATGCAGATACTGTGTTTATTTAAATACATACAGGTATGTGGAAAGATCCTTTTTCTCCTTACTGTTGTAGGGTGAATGGCACAGTTGCCCAGGTGATGATCTGATCCCAAGCAGTAGACAGGAAGGATGGAAAAGGGGGACAGAGAACATACTGTGTGGATGTATACAGTAGGTAGATAAATTATAGAGATAGGTTACACACCAAATGCAGTACAGAATAGCCCTGGTGATATCAACTATGGCAGCATAATAAGAGGATTTGTGGTAGGGGGTGACCACGAGGGAGACCTGGGACACCACTGAAATGTGGCATTCGGCGGATAATAGGTGCAATCGAATCCAATCCTAAGGTGTACTGTATAATAGATCTGTGGTCAGGATGCATCTGCTCAGCAACTTTAGCTGTAGGAGAGAAAAAACAGGTACCGTGACCCAGACTGGCAAAGGTAGATTATTCCATAAACCATGGCCTCTGAAGGAGAGGTTTCTGCTGCGCCACGTCTTGTGGGCAAAGTAATTAAAGAAGAATGCACTGCAGAGGCAGACACATCAATACAATTTCATTTAAAGGGGAGTGTTTTATATGAAATTGTACATTTCACAGGCAGCCAGTGTAGGCTGAGTACTGAAGGATTAATATCTTCAGAAATGTTAGATCTAATGAGAACTCAGTGAGGTGCTGACTGCCTGCTAAAAGGCCTGTCCCTCGTATCTCCTTTTCATATTCAGTTCATATACAGGGAGAAACACAGCAGCCTAGGTCCTCTTCCCTCACCGCTGAGTATTCCAACAAATACATCCACTTACTAAAACAAACTACTATTAGTGTTTTTCTACAGTATGTGGTGTTTACACTGTGATTTGATGTCTGTTTTTTAGGTATCCGTCAAAGCTATCTTTATCTCTGCCTATCTTGGCAAGGTCTCACGTGAAAGAGATTAAAAAATTTGGTGTGGTGTACCTGGTTAAATAAAGGTGAATAAATAAAATGTATAATAAGGAAATCAATGTCTTGAAGATAAGAGCAAGAAAAGGGAAACAAGATAACTAAGAAAGGCGTTGACGGCTGCGATCGACATTATTTTGTACTCTCTCCCGACATAAACAATAAAGTGATATACAGTGTCAAAAGCAACATTTGTGTTTAGGTGGAGGAGATAATTTATTGCAGTGAAAAGTGCTGTTCTGGTTCTATCCTGTTGTCTGAACCATGGATTATAAAAAGACAGCTGCAGAGTAATACATTCATAGAAATGGAGGGAATGAGATAAAGCCTGTAAATAGATCAGATCCAGAGTAGTTTTTTTTTTTTTTTGATGGCCCCTGATTACTATGGAAATTGGACCATAAGATATAATGCAGAAACTCTTTCATTAGCTGTTTTAGGTACAGAATATAGTTACCAAGTGAATTGCTTAGAATTACTATAGTCTGTAGTGTGTTTGACTGTGGAGAGAATTCAGAAAAATTAAGCTCAAGGCCAGTAATTAGTTCATTCACAAGAGTGTGACTGCATAATACAATAATCTTATATCAACCTTATATTCTTATGTTAAAATTGCATTTTTATTTTCAATGTGGTTTTATTATAGTGCAAAATACTACAATATGGTTGTATAAGTGTATTCGTTTTATGCTGTCGAGACATAAAGTCTCAGTAGAATGAAACCTAATCAACAGTTCAGTGAGCCTGAAAGAAATTAGGCATTCTGCCTGGCCTTGTCTCTGAGGCATGGGCTATAATTATTCAGACTATTGGTTTCTAATGTTATTAAGCAGATGTGAATAGTTCAGGTCCAGAAAGGAAAAATCCAGACCAAGACTTTGTTTCAACCAACCAGTTGAGTATAAAGACTCACAGTCACAGAGTACTCAGTATGTTGGCTGAAACAAAATCCTGGCCTGGATTTTTGCTTTCTGACCCTGAACTATCCACCTCTGTTACTAAGGCTTTGTAATGATGATAGTGAAGGTTGCCTTCAATCAAAGTAACTCTTACAAACGTTTTTCACAATCGTCAAGCACCATCATAATCGAAAAAAGGCTACTTGGACTTCCAAATCTAATCACCACACACCCAATTATGTCTGTCCTGCATCAGTGGTGTTAATGTTGATCAACACGCTCATCAAAATATCATGCTTTAATTAGTCAAATATGGGGTTTAGGTGTGGATGAGAAAGATGACAGGAG
>JAODKF010000046.1:32053016-32067605 GCA_026779585.1 Mormyrus proboscirostris
TCAACACGCTCATCAAAATATCATGCTTTAATTAGTCAAATATGGGGTTTAGGTGTGGATGAGAAAGATGACAGGAGTCTAAAAAGACCTAGCGTTTTCATAACTCAGTGACTAATAGTTACAAATTTAAAATTTATTATGCTATTTAAATAATAAATAAGGAATAATTACATTGCTAAAAATAATTAAGAAAGTTATTTTTTTAAAATAACCATTATGAATACTGCGGTAGGGAGAACTCAAGTAAGAAAAAATAAAAAACAGAAATAGATAGAAATAGACAGATGGGCAAGCATTTGTACATCATTTACAAATTATGTCTTCACAGAAACAATTATATACAGTGCATTATGTTGATTACAATGTTAAGTTAAACAGTGATACGCAGGATTCACAGAAGAAAGAAAAAATATCAGAATGGATAAATGAGAATCTCTCCTGCGTGTTTCCTCCTGGAATTATACAGGCTGGACTTGATGTCAGCAGATTCAGCGGCAGGGACGCGGTGGGACAAGTGTTGGCATCAGCATTTTTTTTCCCGGCACAGAAGGAGAGAGCGGAACACTTGTCAGCTTCTCCATGCAGGAATTAAGGGAGCAAATAAAGCCGTCTGTACCTCCACAGAGTGGGACTTCTAAGCTGCCTTTTCCTCCGGATCCCATCCTTCTGGTTAAGATCACTAATACAGAGTCTGGAAGGAGGGCTGGGAGGACTAGTAAGTGGGGGATGGGTTAACAGGGGCAGCCGGTTAAGGAGCTGAATTTGTGACCTGCTAACTAACGTCTCGAGGAGGGCTTCGCAGCTGTGCCCTCCACTATGATGCAGGATGTTGCTTCAGGTTACATCCATCTGTGCTGAGATATATGGGCAGCACTGTAAAATGTTCTTTGTTATGATATTTAGTCACATGCAACAATAGCATATCATCACAATGCCCATATGCTCCAGCATATCCAGTTACATGACCTTGCTCGGCCTTGTCAGATCCTCTTAGCTATGGTTGCGTTCCATAATAACCCACTTTGCTCACACCGAGAGCCAGAAACAAGTAAAGTCAGTGTCCTTCTTTCTAGGGAGCCGGTGGTGGCGCTTTAAAGGGGAGTACATTGACAGACATTGCTCCCTACCACAGCAAGCCTAGTTTGAAGTGAGGAAACAGATAGCTGCAGTTCCTTTGTGAAATCTGGTATGGGATTTCAAGCAGAGGCTCCTCCTTTGGGTGGGACATAGAATACCTGGCAGAAGAGACCTTCTCTGTGATCTTATGAGATCTTATGCACCCCTTCACCGCAAACTGAGAAATAGCCAGCAGGTGGCAGCAGTACCTCCTGGCACCTTGTCAGGCTCTGGGGTAACAACACAGCCTTCATGCCAGAAATGGTACGTTGCTCCATACTACAGTTACGGCTCCGCAGAGCTGAATAATGTGGCAGTTCTTGTTACCTTCTAGTTCATTCAAAATCACAATTCATACGCCTAGCAGGCCTCAAGGCCACTGGGATAAAACTGCATACGAGCTGTACGTTAATGAGGAGGTTAAGAGGTTTAATAGGTTAGAACAGAAATGAAGCATGCGTGAAGCTATTGTGCTGCAACAGCACAGCATAGTCATTATATGCCTCATGCTTTGATTTAAATCAAAAGAACAAGCGACAGACACAGTTGTTTTGGTCAATATTTGCCGAAAGATTAGCCATGGCTAATTTCAGGCAACGAGTGATATTTCATTTAGCACCTTAATCGCACCTGGAACACTAAGTGAAACGATTTCTTGTCTTAGTGATGAATTTAATTAAGTGGGAGTTGGCTGAAACCCAAAGGGCTTTATGGCCCTGAAGCACTAGACTCTCTACTCTTTAAAACATCAATAACTGGTATGATATACAGCACTGCTGAGCAAATGGAAAGAATGGGGAACGATTGCGGTTTGAAGTGGGCTATTGTATTATATGCGCCAAAATCTGTGATCCACAGCTTGTATGATTTCATAAAGTTATCGAATTATGAAGGTGTTAGACAATCATAGCTCTAAAAAAGTTAAGTTATATTGATTAAGGGTTTAATTAAATTCATAGTGTGGATAGCAAGTCCTCACCTACTGTGTACTGAAAGTCAGTCGCTCTTTAAAAAGTGAATCTTCAGGACTGCGGTGCTCAGTGTCTGTTTATGATATATTAGCTATCAGAGTTATATTTATATTGAATTGTGTTGTGGATGTTATTGTAGCACCACTGGGAGCTCATGGGAAATGGCATTTCAGTGCACTGCATACTTATGCATGGATGTGTTGACAATAAAGAACTCTTGAGACTTGAGTCTTGAAAGTTGCCTTCCTATTGTGTGAACCGGATTTACAGCCCTTAAATCAACTCCCATATTCACTTGCGGTAGTTGCAGAACATTTTTTTTGGGCATCAGTTTTTTTTGTTATCATTCAAATTTCCAGTTCATGGAATGAATGATAGCATAAGTGTTATGTTATATCGTAATATCCAGCCCTTTCTTCGCATGCTCAGGAGACCCTGTTTGTACCGCTGCTTTCTTGTTGCCAGCCCGTCACCCCATCAGGATGCCTGTGTGTGCCAACCGTACAGGTTCAGGAATGCCTCCAAGCAGCCAGCCTTCACAGGCAGAAACCAGCTTCTTACAACCAGCCAGCATGGAAGCAACTTTCTGCCATCTTTACCGTACCCTCTGGGCTCGGAGTCTCTGTTCTGTCGCAGCAGAATACAAATGGACGGCCTTTTTTTGTTTTTCCTTATTTCCTGTCTAAAGGAGCAGATGTAATACACGTACCTCTTGGCTGGACCAGCACTCAGGCCCCCAGGAGGGGGGTTGGGATGTGACGGCCCCTTTTGTCTGCTGCTGTGTGGCTTCTGCTCTACTGCTTCCCTTTGCGCTCATTTTTCCATCCAGGCCTCAAGAACATATATCAACCTTGAATCTCGTGCAGCGGCACATCGAGACGACATCTGGTACCTGGAGCCCTCTAACTCTCCCCCCGCACGATAATGTTTCTTTGTGTTACGCCCAGGTTTGATTTTAGCCGCGGTCTCGGGAGGGTGGCGCAGACGCGCTCCTTGCAGAAGCGGAGGACGGGCACCTGCTGTGCTGCCATTCCTTCTCCAGCGGGGGAGAAAAAAAGCCCCCCCATACGTCTCTAGTTTTCTGAGTTCAGAGAAGAAAAGAAGCATGACGGTGAAGGAGACGATGCTCAGGGAGAAGTTGACATTCCCATCTTGGCGAGGCGAGGAAATGGGTCAAATGATAGACATAGACCGAATTAGGGGGATCTGGGAGACTCAGCTACAGAGGAGATCTGCCTGGCATGGGCACACGCGCTAAAAGACAACAGGGAGCCTTTTGAAGGCACAATAAATGTCATTATTCTTCATATTAGCATTGCAGCAGCAGCTGATCAGGAAATTTTAATTTAACTTCAAAATGCACAACCTGAAAACATGCTTCTCTACGAAGGTGTTCCTTAACGCACATATGAAGACTAAATCAAACGGCAGTGATGTTACTAACATGTCACATAAATATATGCATATACAGTTTACGTAAGTGTATATGCAGTATAGATGAAGGCCCTCACATTATTTGATCTGAAGTGGTGCTATTTCAGTTGGAGGGGAGAACATTAAGTGTTTGTAGAGTAGTTTAAAGGACAAAAATTGAGCACAATGGAGTAGAATAAAGTTATAATTTAAGGGTACCAAGGGAGAATACCTTGAATGTGCAACATAATTATTCGCGGTTATTTTGACATTTTCAGCTACTCAAGAAACTAAAGAAGAATCGGGTACTGGTCACAGCTCATTTGGAGCAGCATATTTATTATAACAGCCTTTAGTAACTATGGCAACCAGCTGGAACAAAGGTTCTCCAGCAAGCTGCTCTCCTGTCTCAGTAGATATGGCCTTGACAGCAACATTTGGTAGTGTAATCTCCTGGGGTCCCCTTAACTGCCACTGAATTATTCCCATTGGGTCAAAGTAAGCTTATAATAGCATTGCCGCCATCATTTAGATTTAGTATGGTATTAATTTGCTAAGTAGATGCTTTTATCTAAGCTATCTACGCAGTTTTTGACATTTATACTTCACACTGCTGGAGAATTACTGAAACCGGTCAAGTCGAGCACATTTTGAGCCTCAGAATGTTTTAGAATTCGAAGTTGAATTCAAATTTTCCCTATATTGGACATTCAAAGCAACTAATTATACTGATACCATAGTTACCATAGTTAAAATAAACTAGATAAAATAACTGATTTAATTATGTACAGTGTGATAAAAATTTATTAGCACCTTAGTAATCTTTTAAAACATGGAAAAAACGCAAAGAAAGGCCTTCTCACCTTTACTATTTTTTTACGACTGAAAAATACAGCCTTGAATTTTTCTTTCACACAATAATTGGCATCTTTCACAGAATTCAATTGACTTTGATGAGCAGCCGATGATTACATCCTGTGTATGAAACATCGACTATATTACATTTCAGGTGATTTTCAAGTAGATATTCACATTCATGAAGTTCTGAAGCGAAACATCAGCTGCGATTGTCCTCCAACTTTTTTTTAATTTTAAAATTAAAATCATTACCGAGTACAAAAAAATGTAAAGCTTACAAATCCATTTCTAAAGACTTAATCTGTTTCAACTGTTTGTAACGTTATTGAGAACCTTACAGCCTGTTTATACACTGATCCTGCAAGGTGGTCAGGATAAGAGCAAAACCACAAACCTTGTACTCAGGTGGTGGAAACAAAAACTACAAAGGATGACCAGGGGAGATCTGGTTTCAACTTGCAAGGCACTAAACCAAGAAGGGAAGTATGAAGAGAAGCCTTGAAGGACCTCTGTGCAGCTAAAATCCAAAGAGTGGCACAAAAACACAAGATGCAGTGTTCAAAAACTTAATCCAAAATCTTTCTGGGAAAATGGTTCTGTGGACCAAACAAAACTCCAATTGTTTTTAAATGCAAATAAATTCCTCGTCAAAAAGAAAAACACTCTCCCTACATAAAATATATTAGATATCCCATAATTCTGTGAAGATTCTTTGCAGCCTCTGGTACTGGAGGCCTTTTCAATCTGTAACAAAATATAAAGATTATCATGGCATTTTAGAGCCATTTAAGCCCGTGTCTCCTTCAAAGTGTTGGGTCATCTAGCAGGATAATAATACTGAGAATTAATCCAAACGCAGGCAGGAATGGATATGGATCTGAGAGCGGCACTGGGATGATGCCATTCCTTCATTTTTTTTTTACTTTACAAAAAGCCTTTCCAAAAATATGTGCTGTGCTCTGTTTATGAAGTGCTCCCCAACCCCACCCCTTTCAGACTGAACATTTTCCGGGGGGACATTAAATGAAAAATTATTAAAGGTTAGACACCCAGGAGAAATAACTAATTAGCCCCCCTGGTCCTTAGTTCTTAGTTACTTGTGTAATCAAGCATTAGCAGTATGGATACCGAGCTCTGTCCCGTTTTTTTTGCGACTCCCTGGTTTAAGAAAGGTTGACAGTCCTTCATTTAGGCCACCACAGAGCAGAACAGTGTAGTAAATCTTCAGTGTAAAGGGGAAGCAAGCTAACTGGTACTGTACATTTAACTGTAACGTTACATTCACATTAAAAGCCTCATTGTTCAGTTCAGATTTTTTGCTCCTTAAATGATGAGTCTTGATCTGACCATTCAGTTCAAGATGTGGTTCAGCAGGCACTGATAGTTAAAGTAGTCCTTGTGTTTGGAAACCTAAGTCTTATTTGACCTTTTCCTCCATATTAAACCCTTAGAATAACCCTGACCCTCATTCTGCTTGCACTTGACTCAGTGCCATCTTCCCAGGGTGTGCTAATGATTATTATTAATTATAATTTAGGTGTCAGGTTTTCTGCCCAGACCTTTTTTGTTTATTTTTTTCTGAACAAAAATACCAAGTTTTTAAGGTAACAAGTAAAGCTAATAGAAGCTTGAACATCATTAGTTTTATTGTTTGTTTTAAAATATGTGGCTAAAATTGCTGCAGTGCAAGTGTATGGCAGTTATTTCAGTCTTAATTGGGTTTGGATGTCTTTAGGTGCTTCAGAACAGCATTTGGTTGCTGTTTACTCTACGAAGAGTTGTGCTGTCTGAGCTGTAGCACTCGGCAGTTGCCTTAGCTATTTAGATTATTAAATAATCACTCAATCTGGGCTGTAATTCCATAATTCATTTACTGCTGTGTTGTTTTTCATTTCTATTTCCTATTATCTTTTCATTTTGAAATAATTCAATATGAAACTTTAGATTATAATCCTCAGTGAAACTGCTTTTCAAAAATGTTCTGAAATACTAACATAGTCAGATATTTTCTTCCAATGCATTAAAACATTTCAAATAGGGACTTTCTTAGGCAGAGCATCTGATATTTTTTAATGATGTGCCATAATAACTGGATTATTAAAGTGGAACCATTAGTTCCTTGATAGAAGTGTTATGCAGGCAGAGTGATTGTAGGATTAACTGTAGTGGGTTGGATATTATTTCCTAAATTTTCAGTTAAGGGCATTTGTACTTTTTTTCCAAGATAATCATTAGAAAAAATGACTGAAATCAAAATTATTATTGAACACGCAGTAACAGACAGCCTATGCTACCCAATGTCTTGTGTTTTATTGTACGTGCTGTATGCGGTGACAATACAGACTATTCTGTATTGCATTCTATTCTATTCTATTCTATTCTATTCTGTGATGCATTTTTGTAAAGTCCGGCCTTTTTGCAGCCATTTATCTAGTCTGGATTTGGGGGCTGGAGTCTTTCCCAGGCAGCAAGGGTACACCTTGGACAGGATGCCAGTCCATTGCAAGGTACTTACATGTACAGACTATGGGCAATTTAGAGAAGCCAATTTGCCTGTAAATCTTTGGACTGCAAGAGTAAAACCGGCCACCGAGAAGATGTCCACACATTGCAGGAAGAACATACAAACTCTACACACAGGGGATAGGGAGAAATCCAACCCACCACCACGGTGGGGTGCAGCAACAGTGACACCCACTGAGTGTCATGTATGGCAAGGCATGGACCGGGGAAGCAGGAAAAGGAGATGAGGACTGGAGTAAAGAGGGTTTTAATTGGCACACGAAGGGGCATACGAGACAGGAACGCGGAAAACAACATAACAATGCAATGACAGAACTAGGGAAACAAACTCTGACGTGGACTTAAATATACCAAACTAACAAGGACAACTCGAAACAGCTGGTAAACACTGGGAATCCACATGAGGTTAACTGAGGGGGCGTGGCACAAGAGGATCAGCACGATCGGGATGTGACACCGAGCCACTATGCCATGCTTTTATAGCAAAATGATGTACTCACATTGTATGCATCTGCCTTTGTGCTTGGATGTGCTCTTTCATTACTTTATGAAAACAGAAAGTATTGTAAATGTTACAAACTGAGGTGCGATATTCTGATCTAATTTTAGATTATTCTAGATTTAGAATAAAGGCAGGTGCATTATAAACCATTATTATTAAATTGCAGATGGGAAAATAAAATGAAATTGCGATTACCCCACATCATGTAGTCTCAGGGTTTCTCCTACCAGTACTATGCTGATGGCTTGCAGATTTACTTGACCTTCTCTCTTGACAACACCAGTATCTCCACTCATATGTCTGCATGCCTGGCTGACATTGCAGCCTGGATGAGGGACTATCACCTCCAGCTTAATCTCTCCAAGACTGAACTTCTTGTCTTCCCTGCTAGCCATACCATCCGTCATGACATCACTATTCAGCTTGGATCATCCTCGCTGTCTCCATCAAGGTCTGCCAGGAACCTAGGGGTAATGATAGACGACCAGCTGTCCTTTGCTTAGAACATAAAAGCACATCAGAGAGATCAGGCTTTTTCTGTCTGACCATGCAGTTCAGCTCCTAGTCCAGGCATTAATTATCTCACAACAAGACTATCTCACAACTCTCAACTAGCAGGTTTTTTATCTTGTGCTGTCAGACCACTGCAAATGACTCAAAACATAGCAACATGTTTGATGTTTATTCATCTTAAAGGTTCTCATGTCCCACATTTCCTTGTCTGTCTTCAGTGGTTTCCTATTGGTTCTCATAAAAAGTTCATGTCCTTGGTGCTGGCTTGCAGGCCGATCAATAGACAAGCACCTATCTACATCAAAAGGTTCCCATCTTGCCCCCCTTGGTCAACAAACCAACACCACTTGGAGCTCCTTCCACCACGTGAGGAGTATCACTCCAGATAGTTCTCTTGTGTGGTTGAATGGTGGAATGAGCTGCCAAACCATGTCCAATCATCTGATTATCTCTCCACCATGAAGAAACACCTCAAGACACATCTGTTCCATCAATTGCTCCAGTAACCTGGTGCTTGTCAACTCCTGGACAGCCTGTATGCTTGTAATGTGCTTTTTGCCTGACTTGTACATCGCTTTGATCAAAGTGTCTGATAAATATGTAAATGCTAAAATAATTAAATTACTTTTTGTGATAGCAGTGACTTTTTATTGGCCCACAAAATAAAAACAGTTCCACAGTATAATGAAAGAAGAATGTTGGGTGCAAAATGACTGTATGAAGTTCCAGGGCTCATGGGCATTGCCGCGCCAGTGTCCCAACGTCCCACCCATGCCAAGTACGGCCACTATCATGCCCCACCACTATCATGCTCCGCCTCCAAACTGCCCCACCACTATCATGCCCCACCTCCATCATGCCCCGCCTCCAAACTGCCCCACCACTATCATGCCCCACCTCCATCATGCTTCGCCTCCAAACTGCCCCACCACTATCATGCCCCACCTCCAGTCTTCCCCGCCTCCAAACCGCCCCACCACTATCATGCCCCACCTCCATCATGCCCCACCTCCAGTCTTCCCCGCCTCCAAGCTGCCCCACCTTTGTCATGCCCTGCCTCCATTCTGCCCTGCCTCTAATTCCTTCATCTCACTGGTCTTCTGTAGTTACCTCTGTTGTTCATTTTACGCAGCCCCGTTGGTCTTGTATTACAAAAAGCCTGCCTGTCTCCCCAGGGAAAGACATGTTGTATTGGCAGCACAATCTTGCCTGTATTTAAACACATCTGTTAAGATTTACTGCCACTTCACAGTGTGTTTCCTGGCACGAGGCTGGCATTCTGAAAACACAGAACAGGGCCACACTCCACTGAGGTCCTGCCTCTCCGAGTGCAATCGGTCCACCAACATGCTCCGAGAATGACTGTGAAGATGGATTTAACAAACGAAAAAAAAACAGCTATTTTGGCTTCAGCGCAAAGGAACACACAGATAAACAAAATGGGCAATGGGTCGCAGGAAGGACTGCACTGAGGTGTGGGATTATGCACAAGAAGCCAATCAGAAATTCATTTTAAATTATCAGCACAGGTGGATGGGCTGTTGATTGGATTACCCCCCTGTAATATTGCCCCCCAGGACACCGTCCATACCTCCATCATATACATGCATACATATATACTTGCCTATATAATTAATGTGCACATTTTAAATCAGGACAATTTTAATGTTTAAATGACTGAATTTGATCCAAATGCCGGTAGTGTGAAGGGAACTTCATGATGGTCCACAGGGAGGCCGACATACACCAGCAGGGGGCGATCAGCAACACAAGTATCTAGAGTATATTGTTATGTAATGCATTATAAATATTATGGTCGGTGTATGGCATATTTGCTACATATTGTGAATTGTGTGTTGTCGTTGTGTAGGGATGCTTGAGGGCTCAGTGTTTAGCACAGTTACCACACATCTCTGGGGCCGAGGGTTTGGTCTTTGAACCTGACTCTGTGTGCAGGGAACCTGTGTGTGTGTGTGTGTGTGTGTGTGTGTGTGTGTGTGTGTGTGTAGTTCTCCCCGTGTTTGGACATGTTTCCTTTGGATACTACCTAATGAAGGTTTGCTCCTGCAGTCTAAACATGTACTTAGGTGAGTTTTTATCTCTTTATTGCTCATGGTATGTGCACTGTGATGGACTGGTATTCCATTCATGAGATTTTACCCTGTGCTGCCTGCAATAGGCTTGAGTCTTATGGTGACCATCTACTGGATAAGCAGTTATGAAGATAGATGAATGCAACTGAAGAGACCTAATAAACAAACATCAGCTCAGCCATGGGCAATTTTTTCATGAAGACACCAGAGCAATCAAGCACAGTATATAAGCTCCTGTCTTTTCTGCAGTGTAGTTTTCTGCAGCCATGGTACAAACCCAGACTTCGCATTTTTTGCTGCTTCCTGTCACTCTTCAGCTCTCTCTGGGTGTGGACTACCTGCATCACCCAGTCAGATTGACTCTAGGGTGAGACAGACTTCTCATGACTGCTTGGAGTCACAATGGAAGAAGATAGTCATGACTTTAAGTGGCGTTAGTGGCACAGAAAGAGCCAAGCCACACATTGAAAGTATGCGAGAAACAGCAGAGGATGCTAAGGGGAGAAGGTAAAAAAAATCGGTGAAACTTTCACCAAAATGCTGCAAACGCCACAACAGGAAACCGATTGTGTCGAACACAGTCATGTGACTCTTCAGAGGAAAAATAACATATATGAGCATCAGTGTTGCTGTCCAAACTGCATATCACAGACGAGTTACAATTTACACTTTTCCTAATAAATGCACAATCTGTGATCAAACCTTCCATCTAAGGTCAGTTCATTTTCGTCAGTCACAGTGCAAGAACATAAGAATGTATCTGAGTACAAAACTATGGGGAATGTTCACCCGGCAAAAGACCTTCAAAGGAATCCATTCATATAAACAAAATTTAATATATTTCATTCCAGGTGGCACAAGATAAATGTGCATTAGCTTTTGAGTTTTTAAACCCTTTTGAAACTGCCAGATGTTTCAGCTAGAATGTGCATGAATGTGAATATCTTTGCTGCCTTCACCACTTCTGATCTTAAAAAACAAGAGAATCCTCCTAGAACTTCCTGGTTTTCGTAAATGGTGATAGCACTCAGAAACAGGGCTACTTTCTGGCTCCACAGTCCTGCACCTCTAACAGAATTCAAATTCAAATTCATCATGTCCGGTACCATTGAGACTCTTCTCTATTGTCCTGTGTATACAGCGGTGGAGAGGCGCGATGGTTAGCACTATTGCTTCGTACCTTTGGGACCAGGGTTCAAGCCACCGTTATGGCTCTCAGTGTGTGGAGTCTGCATGTCTTCCCTGTGTTATTATGGGATTTTCGGGTACTCAAGTTCCCCCCCCCCCCCTGCAGTCCAACAACATGCTGAGGTTAATTGGAGTTACCAAAATTGCTCATAGGTGTACCTGTGTGAGTGAATGGTGTGTGAGTGTCCCCTGTGATTGGTTGCCCCCCCATCCTGGGTTGTTCCCTGCCTTGTGCCCATAGGCTCCAGACCCCCACAACCCTGAACAGGATAATTGGTTACAGAAAATGGATGGGCGGAGATGCAATGGCAACTGAATACATTCATTTCTGCAACATGTATGTCTGTACAGTATGAGACGCATTATGAATTCCTGTATTGTCACTATCCACAGTACAATGAGATTTAATGTGCAGCTCTTCCTTCCTACAAAATGATTAAAAAAAAATCCAAATACAAGATGACATCAACTCTAGTCAGCTCTACTATCCTAGAATGTATGCAAGTCAGTGGACTGCAGCAGTAATGTGATACAGGCCTCCATGTTGTTAAGCTTTATAGCCTCATTGGGATGACTGGGAACTGTTTATATAACACCTTGAAAATGAAAGACTCCTTAAAGACCTTGTACTAAAAAACAACTCTCATGTACAAGAATGATCAGCGAGAGGTGATTTATTTGGGGGAGGGCATGTTTTTACCCACGTCTCAGCGGCCCAGTTGGATTTATTTTTCTCCAACCCCCTCCCCCCTGTTGTTCAACACTGCTCAGGACTTTTAGAGAGCAGACCTTGCAGGTAACTGAGAGAGACGAGCTCTGCTGCTGCAGAATCTGCTTTGCGGGGGAGTTTGTGATGAGAGCATCTCCTGCTCCTTCCACATAGGAGGAATGACATGCTCTCCCCAGGGGGCGCTCTCTTGTCCACTGGCATGTCAAAGAAAGGTAACACACGCAGTCTGAAGGAGGCCAACGCTCAGGGAGCTTATACTTTTGAAACTTCCTACTGGCATGTCATACCCTGCTACCGAGTGCGATAAAAACAGCGTGAGGATTTTGTTATTTTGTTGGTGTTGTTCATTTCCTCATCTTGGCTCTGACGTTTGAACCTCCGAGCGGCTTGGCAGTGGTAAATACGAAATGGAAAATTTGTCGTAAAAGATGAGAATACAGTGTCATGAATATGCGAACCGCGTTTGAGCCGTCACTTAAAAGGGCTCAACCACTGTTACTGCTCTGGCACTTCACCCTGTTTTGTTTCATGGTGCGATTGCTTCTGCGGTAGCAATGCCTTTTTTTAATAGCCGTGTTATAGTGGTTGAATTAATTGTCACCAACAATTTAAAATCAATGGAAACAGAATGAAACATACATAGGCGATCTGACAACAGAAACCCAGAACTGAAACGAGTACATATATTCATCATGTAATTCTGAGTTTCCAAACCATTCATCTTCCATAGTCACAGTGATCCTGGGACCTATTCCAGGTAAAACAGGAAAGGGGACATCCTGAACAGGGTGCCAGTTCATCCCACACACAATAATGCACTAAGAACAATTTATAGACCTCAGACCTCAGTTCACCTAGCAATGTTTTTGGACGACCGGAGAAAATGGAGACTTTCAGACTCCACAGACACAAAGGGATGTGTCCGAAATCACATCCTTGTATTGTGTTTGCATACCTGTATTGTGTTTAAATTACTCTGTCTTAAAGATGTTGTGATGCATCACAACAAACACATGTAAAGTGCCTTGGAGTAAGGTTATTATACGTCCACAAATTTTCATTTTACAAGGGTGGTTAGGGAAAACTCATTAATGTTCATAAGAGAAGTGCTACCTGATTGGCCAGCGAATGTGAAAGTTCATTAATATTCTGATCCCCGGACACATCGTCCTTTTCTTCTCACCAAATATGGCAGGCCTACTCGACTAGCGGACCGCGTGCCGGATACGGCCCTTTTGAAACTTTTTATGGGCAACAAGACTGCCAGTAAATCACAGTGTGTGATTCATGTGATGTAATAAAATTATGGTATAGCAGTAGCTCTGATCTATTTCCACAACGGTTCCGATCCGTCACGTTATACTATGCACCTACATGCCGGACAGGCATGCACTGTGATTGGTTGCTACACTCGCTCTGCACTTGCACTCAGCTCGCCAGGTGAGAGGTGAAGAGGTCAGAGTCAACTAAGGTAACACCGCTTTACAACATGTCGCTCTCAAAACCCAAAAAACGAAAAATTGATTTGGAAAACCGCCAGTTCCAGAGCCACCTCTTGAAACTATTCATATTTAATATGGTCAGAGGTGGACATTTCAGGTCCAGAAAGTAAAAATCCAGACCAGGAATTTGTTTCAACCAACCAGTGGCTGAGACTCTTTATGTGACTCTTTATGCTCAACTGGTCGGTTGAAACAAAATCCTGGTCTAGATTTTTACTTTCTGGACCTGAAATGTCCGCCTCTGAATATGGTTACCCTGCTTTACTTTGTTAATTTGTTTTGTAGTAGGTGAAATATAGTATGCAAAGTGAATAATATGTCCTAATCCTCAGTATGGATGAGACAGTACGCGAATAGTGCACAGGTGACAGACCACATTGTGCGAAAATGTGCAATTGATGGATGCTATGCTATCCCACAAGGCCTGCTGGAGCAGTGAAGAACATAGCTTGTTTGTGATTTTCTTCAAGATACCGGTGAAAGGGCCATATCTGTACATGTGTAAGTAGCAAACAATACCCAGTTACATGACTTGAGTCAAATGTGATTTTTGTCGCTATGTTAAGACGTCCAAATCCACCAGTATGCGAGCTGGCGACCGCAGCTTGTCCCAGTGCATGCATACTGTTCTTATGCATGAATACAGTACGCACTACATTAATGGTCGAGTAGTAGGCTTCTAATGAAATTCAGAACATATTGTATAAGTATGTGATTTCGGATGCACCCACAGAGCTGGGAAGCCTTAGAAGTTGCCCACCCACTGAGACCCCCCCCACTCCTTAGACTTCCTATTAATGATAAATGGTTGCTTTTATTCTGCAAGCAATGAGTTATTTAAAGCATAAGAAAAATCTGGCTAACTACTGATATTATGGGGACTGGAATTAAGAACAAGCCTGATATGGGGAATTAAAAAAATTTAGAATACTGAAAACAAGCCTTTATGTTTCAAGATGAAGTCTTTCAATTAGCTCCGAAAGCAGGCCGAAGCAAATTAGTAATGATGGCCAGAAGGTCCAGTCAGAAGTTTGGATATCATCAACCATTAGAGTATAATTTGAACGTTACTGAACAAACCTCCCAATGATAACAGTATGTTCTTCAAAAATAAAAAACTTAAAATGCACTGTTCCAAATTATTATGCACAACAGAGTTTCAAAACATTTTATAGGTTGT
>JAODKF010000046.1:32082646-32097458 GCA_026779585.1 Mormyrus proboscirostris
TTTAATTGAAAAACAAAATATTTAATCTTTATGACACTTAAATATGATTTGCATAATAATTTGGAACATGGTGTACATTGAAAAAATCCTTTTATGCAGTTAAATTAGGTGAAGGGCTGGATGTACTTTTCCTAATTGGGTATCTGATTGTGATCTCCCTGTCTGCAGTAAAATACTCCCCAGTCTGAGGGCATACTAACACTAAAAGTATACTACCTTGCGAGTAATATAACTTACTTATATTTGATTCAAACTAGCAAGCTAACATAAGTTACCTCATGCTGCACTGGGATGTTTCCGTTACAAATGCTCTTTCGTGCTCATTGTGCTGTTGTGCCGTGCCAGTTTATTTTTACATACTTCACAATGTGCATAATCACCCTCCTGTGTGAGAATGTCACACCTTGGACTGTTTTTGCTGTTAACAGCCAGCCTGTTTTTTTTTTTGCCTTCCCTCTGCCATTTTTTCCCCTCTCAGTTTTAATCAACATGGCGCTAATTGTCACTATTTCTGCTCCGTGTTAAGAACACAAATAGAAAACAGAAAGTTCTATAATTCTCCAATTTGCGTATCAAATGAGTTTTATAAATTATTCAAATACGCTTTGTTTTAAATAACATATTTCATTAATCTATAAAAGCTTGTTGACTTAAAAAAAAAAACATTGATTTTTAAAAATATTGAAATAGTATTAAAATTACCCCTCTTGCTCTCGTTTGAGAGACAGACACACATACATAAAGTTGAGAGCAAAGCTTGGGGTCCAAGTGCAGGGTCAGGCCATTTATTCAGTGCGCCTGGAGCATTTTGGGGGGTAAGTACCCTCAATGACCCACTGGACACATGGCTATTCTTCCAAGGACAGGATCTGAACCAGCAGCCTTCCGAGCACAGAGACAGAGCCCCGATCCACTGAGCCACACACTGCCCCCATTGATTTTCTGTCGTACAGTTTTGCTTTGAGGAACAGATCAAAACACCTCCTCACCAGTGTGTAGGTCTGAGAAGCCGCTGCAGAAAGCATTCTGCTAAGGTTACTGTTAATAAATATTAGGATTCGCATACATTTCCCTAATAAATTACATTAAATCTTTAAAGCATTCATGCAATAAAGATAAAGCAATGTAAATAATTTTTGTTTGTTATGCTCTATCATGATTAAGATGAAAATCAAAAATAGTATTTTAAAAGTCATTCAAGCACAAATTCATTCAGATGATTGTAAAGGTTTCACATTTTTTCCATCACAACCATATGATCGCTACATATTGACAACATATGGACATTCACAACCAAAACTACTGGGGAAAATGTTTCCTTTTATTATGACCACTTACATCAATGACTGTTTACAGTTTAAGGGTTTGCTGCTTTGCTCTGATCTGAACCTGCACATTCCCCAGCCCACTTCACACATGGTCTTTCTCTCAGAACCTACTCACACACCACAGAACACTCATAGTTCCATACTCGATACACAAGCTGTCAGTAACTGCTACCCATTCCTGTCACACTCTCTCCATACTGCATAAGCGCAGGATACGCTGCAATTTGCTCACCATACGACGGAGGCCAGAAGCACACTGCCCGTGTTGGAGAGGGGAGCCACAGACGGCTGGGCCAGCATCAGCCCCGAGAGTACTGCCCCTCCAAAGCAATGCAGCATGGCGCTGAACCAGCAGGCGAAAGGGCTCCTCCGGGCCACATCCACAGCTCCTGTGACCAAAGGGACGAAGCTTTTAAAGGCAAAGAGCTATTTAAAGGATGACTCAATCCAGGACACTGCCTCAGCCTCCATGCTTCACACACCATCTTCTGAGTGTACAGATCATATCATACCGCAGTGCATGCATACATGTTTAACATTTACTACATCAAAGCATCAGGAGTAATTATTTTAGTTAAGAGAGTCTTGATGATTACTGCAGTCTCATAGAGTATCTGTGATGCATTGCTACTGTGTTGAAGTTTCTACCATTACCAACATAATATCTCATATTGCTGCTATCAAAGGTTATCAAAGGTGGGGGTTGGGTTATGCCCACAGAAACGAATCGAGACTCCCTACAGTGAAGATATGAAAACGTGCGTGTGTGTATGTGCTTTATTTTATACAGAAATCGCAACAAAATGCAAAACTTGTCCACCTTGAAGAGAAAAAAAGGCTAGTCTAAACAGAGTTCTGAACAGGAATTTCCTGTGTGAAAATAACCTGAGGGTGAAACTTACTTACTATTCCAGTATAGTAACGATGTTGTGACCTTTATATTAAAGCCACAACCAAAACTGCAAGCTTATACACGTGACAATTCAGCAGGTTCAGGATAACAGATACATCCGAAAAATTAGAATAAAACATTTCATATATCACCCCAATCAAAAGTTTAGCCTTATGGTTCCTTAATCTTCATTCCACCGTGAGTCCTGTGGTTTTAGCCATCTTGCGGTTTTATATATAGATTAAAAACTGTTTAAAAAGACTGACTTCCCTACAGATCCCTTTCAGCCAAATCTTCATTCCTTAATAGGAGAGGAAGTAATGCTGAGTCACTTTAAATTCTTTCCCAAGCCCTGAAAGAAAATTTGGGTAAACATCAACAGCACAGAGCTTAGATTCCGTCCCTCCCCACTGCAACATTAACATTTCCCTGAATGAAAAAGCCCAGATCTCTACAACCCCCCTCTCAGGACCTCTCCGACTCCTTTCAAGGGATGCACTGTGCTTCAGGACCAAGACGCACCACATAATTCCGCATGTTAAAGTGAACTCAGTGAGACAGACACTATTATTCCCTCTGAGCAGGGCTGAGGGGCCCTTTGCTTGCCTGCAAAAATGTTCCTTCCCTTTTGCTCTAAGCCTCATTATGCCAGATGGCTGCTTATCTTAGGATATATAGCAGTTTCTCATTTTGCTTTTGCACATTAAGCTCATTTCAGAAATGATATTTCTGTTTAACTGTTCACACTGTAAAACAAAAAAAATGAATGGGAAACATTATTTGTAATTTTTTAAAAGAAAATGCACAAGTTGTCTGTGTTTCACAATGGAAAAAAACTAAAACAAATGGCAAACACAATGTAATTCGTTGTGTAAATACCATTCCGGAACGAAGCGGATAGCAGATTATACAATTCAAAGGTCAGCTGCACTATAGGCAATTTACAGGCACCATTTCTCTTAACTGCATGTCTTTGGACTGAGGGAGGAAACTGAAGTACCCAGAGAAAATCTATGCAAAATGAGGAGAATGTGGACCGACCACACATGGACCTGAAGGTATGAGGTCACGGCTGCTTCCTACCACATCAATTTTAGAAATATTTTCATCGTGATCATATCCCATGATAATTTAATTGTTTAGCAAATATCCTTGACAGTGCCAATTGAAATGTATACTTCCAAATGTATAGGTCAAGCTAGACCCTGAAAAAAATGCAAAGGGTTGTTATAAGGACTGCGCATCATTAATCACGATGGCATTATTCCAATCATTATTCAAAACGACTGCAGGTGTTGAGGGAATTACAGCACTAATTCTCTCAAAAACACAAATAGAACAGCAGGCAACCATCTATAATAACAGATAAGCCAAACAAGGTAAACTATTTTTGCTCTTTAAAAATAGATTGCTTATACTCCAGGTTACAGCACAAGTATAACAATAGGGGACCTCTCTCACCAGTACAAGCCCACCTGTCACCACCACAATCAAAATAGCAACACGAGCTTGTGGCCAAAGACAGGATATTACATGCGTCAACAATCCAGTGCATAAGCCTGATTGCAGAATGGTCACATTACATGAACAATTTTTTTTTTGTACTGCATATGTTGGATTAATGTAAAGTTAAAACTTTTCAAAGCCATCTTTTTAAATGAATTTGCATTAGGACACACAGTAGGATCCCATAAATTTCATTCATCATTTAAATATGCCTACAGTAAACACAAAGTGCAATATGAAAAATGTGGTTATGGCTCCTAAACTGCCCTCATTAAAAATAAGGATTTATTTGCTTTAATACTACATAATACATTAGTTTTGCTTGTAGAAATATCATCTGCCTTAGGTACGACACGACAAATTCAAATAACAGGACTGAATGCAGTAATCTACATAAAACACAAAATTCATTACACTAATCATATAGGGGAAACCAAAGATTGTCAGAATTCAACCCATTCATTAGCTATCAAAGTTGTAAACTCGAACTTTGAACGGATTGCTTGGGGGGAAAAAAACAATCAATCTGAATATTGTGCAACCTTTTAAACTGAGCTTGTAAAGCGTCTTCAGAGAGACGGACAATTTTAATCCGTGCCTGACAGATGTAGACAAGAAACAGTAAGTTTACAGAGTCTTTACTTTTCACGGAAGAAGCATCACTTGAACGAATTTACGGAAGTGCAACGTTACCTCGCCACGCTGCAAGGCAACTCTGCACTGCGTTTCCAAACATTTAACTCGTCCTACACATGGTGCATTCAACTATTTCCTAGTTGAACTACTAATAGTTGCTAATCAGCCCTCTTACCTGGCTGCTCCTTCAGTGCCATCGTAGAAACCACATAGTGAGCCGTGTCAAAAAGCGGAAACATGGAAAGTTTGGACATGCCAAGGGCAAGCTCGTTCAGGTCTAGTAAGCTGAAGAGATTCATCGTTCATTATTTTGTCAGACAATCAGCTGGTGAAAGCCTGACGCTGAAACGTCAAATAACCCGCAAGTATATGTGTACGTGCAGCTGTTGGGTACTCCTAGACAGAAGTTTCCCCCGCAGTAACCGGATACTTAGTGGCTGGTTAGTAGCCTCCCCCCGCTTACACCGCGTAACCCCTTTGTCGCTTCCGCGAGGATAAGCTTTGTTTACAGAGCTGCGTGACAGGTCACGTGGTGCTGTGAAATATCCGAAGCGCTCAGATGTTTCCTGCTTCAAAGCGCAACTGTTGCGCCTCCATCGATGGTGAATTCTATTTTATAGCATTACAATATTTTCCAAAACGAGAGTAAAACAGTAGCCTTCCCTGGGATTCTCTGCATTTTTTAAATTCCCAGTTTCCCGAAAACTATCAAAGCAATTGCTTCCTCGTGTTTAAATGAGTAAATAAGTAAATAGGCTACACTCTGCAGGCTTTAAAGTGAAATGAAGATGCCATCCTGGTCATACAATCAGCATTTATGTGTTCTGTACCGCGTATCTGCTGCTCATACTGTATTTCAATTGTATTGTGTGGTATTGTATTGCATAGTACTGTAAATATTATTTTATTAGTACAGTAGGATTACTCAGTGGCTGTTTGCATATCTATCAGAGGCGTAGCTAGACACAGCAGGGCCCCTCTTTCAGTACGCCAGGGTCTCAATGCCACTCCAGCGCTGACTTGGCACAAGAATTTCACCCTGTTTCTCCGAACATGCGCCAATAAACACCTGAAACGTGAATAATTCACTGCCATGACATTGTTTTCCCTGTAAATTACACCTACACATCTTCCTGACCACAAGGTTGTTGTGTTCGGTGAAATAACTCTTGTTATTATATTGCATATGCATTTGTGCCTTAAACTGTGTTTCTATTTATTTTCCCTAGTCAGTTATCAAGTGCATGTTCTCGTTGATGCACAGGGCACTGGATAGGGTACACACGGAATGAGATCCTGGACCATCAAGGAGCAGACACACACTAAACACTAGGGGTTGTAAATCATAGCTTTCTTCGCGATACGATACAATATAGATTCCTTAAGCCAATGGTTTGATTTTTTTTTTGATATGTCAGAAATTCCCACGATACGATACGATTCGATTCAGTTCGATACTATTACATTTCAATGAATTAACAAAGGTAAATATAATTAGCATTTTATCATATTTTATTGGAAACTGTAAACAAAATCTAGTCTAGTCAGGTATGTCCCATAAATCAAGCAAAATAAAGTGCAATAAGGTAAAAATAAAAACTTGGGTGTAGATTAACATGGTGATTAAGTATCAGCTGCACACGAAATGGCATGCCAGACCGTCACGGAGCAGACACACACCAAATACACTAATCAGCTGCACACGGAATGGGATACCAGACCATCACAGAGCAGACACACACGAAACACACTAATCAGCTGCACACATAATGGCATCCCAGACCGTCACGGAGCAGACACACACCAAACACACTAATCAGCTGCACACGGAATGGCATCCCAGACCGTCACGGAGCTGACACACACCAAACACACTAATCAGCTGCACACGGAATGGCATCCCAGACCGTCACGGAGCAGACGCTCACCAAACGCACTAATCGGCTGCACACGGAATGGCATCCCAGACCGTCACGGAGCAGACACACACCAAACGCACTAATCGGCTGCACACGGAATGGCATCCCAGACCGTCACGGAGCAGACGCGCACGAAACGCACTAATCGGCTGCACACGGAATGGCATCACAGACCGTCACGGAGCAGACGCGCACGAAACGCACTAATCGGCTGCACACGGAATGGCATCCCAGACCGTCACGGAGCAGACGCGCACGAAACGCACTAATCGGCTGCACACGGAATGGCATCACAGACCGTCACGGAGCTGACACGCATTAAACACACTAATCAGCTGCACACGGAATGGGATCCCAGACTGTCACGGAGCAGACACACACCAAACATACTAATTAGCTGAACCTACAGAAACCCAGGCAGAATGAGTTAACTAGACACTGAGGCTAGAAGTGAATCAGCAACATGAAGGTGAAAAAGCTGTCCACTGGGAGTGGGGTGAGTGGGGTGGTTTCTGTACTACTTTTGTACGTTTACATTTAAGAAAATAATGAACTTTTGACAAACAGAGTGATTCTAATCTAAAACATCCACCAAATGGGAACTGAGATTCAAGGTGAATTGTTTCATCTACAAATTTAAAGTGAAAAAGGAAAATTCCTGTACAGTATAACAGACGTTTTAAACAAAATGATGTGGATGTTTTATGAGATCCATAAAATTATTCAACCTTCCTAAGCTGTTTAGTTTTTGCTCAAAGCATTTTGTTTTTATGAAATAATATTTAAATAAAGGTGTATAATTTTTATTTATTTATTTATGTATTTATTTACTTCCAGAATACTAACATTTTTAAAAAGGAAATATAATTCACACTGCATGACTCCTTCTATAATATGTCATTATTTTTTAAGTTAAATCGTAAAGGTGTCCCTGCGTTTTAGACTTGCACTTGTTATTTATTAATTATTTTGTCATGCTGTTTAAGGCTATAAATGGATGGATGGATGGGATTCATTTTTAAAAAGTACATACTTACGTGCAGGCAGAACCAATTTTATTTACCTTGTTTCTAGAGGGAATATTAAAACGACACACACGTCCTAAGGTAGATCGCCTGCTTTTTTCAAACCGAAGTTAATTTAATCTATTACAGTAACTAAGTATAGCATTATTAGATAGCGAACAGACCTTGCCTCGATTGCGACCGCGAATTGACTGATCAATTGTAGTTTTATGAACTGTAAATTCGGTGAAAGTTCTTCGTTAAATTTTCATGACGGTATCATTTTTAAAAAACCCTGAACGTTTACGTTAATTGAGGCTAATAACTTTTTAATTTTAGAAACAAAAGAAGCACATTCTTACGCATCTGTTTTAATTTTAAGATCTCTTAGATAGCCGGTTCGTTATTAGTAAGGCGGGCGCTCCTAGCTTCTTGCCTAACTAAAATAGGCTGGTTTATTATGACGCTGGCACTGCATTTCATAGGTACTTACACGTTACGTAAACCTGAATACTTGCTTTGCTGATATTTATTGATGACACGGGTAATCATAAAAATGGATGGATAAACACTAGAATTTACAATATTATATAACTTATCCAGATTAATACAGAAGCATTTGCTAGCAGGACCAGCAGAAATACATATTTTCTACTTGTATGAAATTAGGTTAACTTCTTGATCATGAAGTTGTTTTCCGTCTTAAGCTGCTTCCGTGACAGCTAAATATCAGGGGCCAATCGCTAGGATACAGTAACAGGAGCACTGCCAGACTGACCTGGGTTGTGAACAAAAGCACCTGCACCTGTTGTCCGTAGCAGTATATTAGTCTATTTTGTATTAATAATAATTTAAAACAAAACATGTTGCCCTATTCACTCTGCCATGGCTTTCACCATAATCCTTGTCAGTTGTGAGACCGGTTCTGTTTTAAAGTTGACCATTTAAGAAAACATTTCTCTTCGTTATAATAGCTGTATAGCCTTTAAATGTACATAGCTCATGTTCACATGATTCTGCCGAAATGCCATTCTGGATGCTGGTCATGTTGGTGACATGCTTAGCTTTTGTATTACTTAAACAGTTCTTGTGATAAAAGGGTGATCATTTATTCTTCCATTCATCTATGCATTTTCTGAAACCACTTACCCTATTCATACTCGCAGCCAGGCCAGAGCCTATCCCAGAGGGCAGCAGCCCTTCGCAGGGCGCACACACACACACCAATCATACACCTATGGGCAATTTGGTAACTCCAGTCAGTCTCAGCATGTTGTTAGACTGTGGGGGGAAATCGGAGTATCCAGAGGAAATCCCACAACGACACGGGGAGAACATACAAACTCACATGGAGACATGGACGAGGTTCGAACCCTGATCTCAGATGTGTGAGGCAACTGTGCATAACCATCTGCCCTATATAACACCACTGGTACTTTCGAGTTGGAATTTCCCATCTGCAGTCATGTGACCATGGCTCACTTAGCACTTTCCTGGCATGACTGCTTTGCTGTTTTCATGCATCCGCAAAGGAGGTGGGGTGACAGCATTTGATGGACCTCAGGTCTCTTCTCATTCCATGTGTAACAGGCCTTGGAAAGGAGCATCATGTGATTAGAGCAGACACCATGCTCATCCTTAGATCCGCATCACGGCACTTCCTCATCCCTAGAGGGCAGCTTCCTCAGGGAGCCTGTTTCCATCCGATCTCGGCCCAGCGCTGCCTCTGGACAGTGGAGGCAGGATCTGCAGTCACAAGTCCACAGGAGATACGTTGGCCCTGGGCGGCTTGCCGCCGCCAACGGACATGGCCGGCACAGCTGACCGGGCTGTGGTCAGGGCCCAGCGACAGAAGGCGGTTTAGTCTGTCTGCAGCAGGGATCGTGAACTCCGCCCCGTCAGCAGTTCAGCCTTACCTCAGACTCATGAGGCTGGACAAACCAATCGGTGAGTAGTAGTCCACAGGGATTTCTGCCTACTCAAACGGCAAAGCTGAGCGACCAGATGAGAAACATTTAGGAAGTTTTGAAGAAAAACCTCGTAAAAGCCCAAGTTTTAAGAAATACTACACCTAAGCAGAGTTAAACAAAAGATGAAATTCTGCAATGGGATTCAGTCTTTGATAAGGATGATATTGGTATTAGTGAAGTCAATAACAATTTCTGCAGCGTTAGTAACTCGATGATCCTTTGATTGATAGACATATTATTTAAAATAAATGGAAGGGAATCAGTGGAATGATCACCGTGAAAACTCTGGAATGTGTTATTACATCAGCAAAATCGAGTAAGATGTGGTCAATAAGTGGATTAAATGTTGCTGTTCTGTGTTACACAGGTACTTGGCTGTTGTACCTGCCCTGCACTTGGAGCATTGGATTGGCTGCAGGCCCCGGATGCCTCCCAGACTTGGTGATGCTGATGTTGTTCGGCACCGGGGCTGGGCTGATGAGAGGGGCCGGGTGCACCATCAATGACATGTGGGACAGAGACTTCGACAGAAAGGTACCCGCCCAGCCCCGTGTCCCTGTGCCATATCCTGGCGGTCATGGCCCCCACCAGCTTCCTCGCACTGCCGTTGGCATCCCGGGCCGCTGCCGATCGGCCTTTTATTCCAAGTTTCAAATTTTATTGTCATATACAGATAATAATGAAGCATCATTACCCGCAATGAAATTCTGGGACTCGTGTTCCCCCAACTTTACATAGACTCACAAACATATAGACATATAACATATAAACATATAGAAAGCTATACAGACAAATAATAATAAAAAAAAAAAACATTATAACAAAAATAGTGCAAAATAATGCAGTGAGATATTTAGAATGTGGGATGTAAAATTGTGCAGTGAGGATTTAAAGTACATTGTTTAAATTGACATTATGAAGAGTCCGGCAGTTGTGAGTGTATATCGGTGCGTGCAGAATGTCAGCAGTTCAGAAGCCTGATGGGTTGTGGGTAGAAACTGTCTCTGTGTCTGCTGATGCGGGTCTGCGCACTGTACCGGCTATCTGACGGCAGGAGCGTGAAAGGCCTGTGGCTGGGGTGGCTGGGATCAGAGAGGATCCACTGCGTCTTCCTCCTGCAGCGCTGTCTGTATCTGTGCAGGTGTCCAGGACGGCTGGCCGGCCCATTGCCTGCGGAGAGGTCTCCCAGTTTCAGGCCCTTGTCTTTCTGGGGGGGCAGCTTACAGCAGCACTTGGCATCCTGCTCTGCCTTAATTATTACAGGTACTGATCTTATGGAGACCAGCTCCTTTATAGGTACTAAAAATATGTCAGGTAATACTCAGATGTTAAATGTCTATTTGTTTACTGTGAAATTGTGTTTTTTAGCATAGCTCTTGGTGCGGCTTCGCTGTCGCTGGTGGTCACCTACCCCCTGATGAAGAGGATCACATACTGGCCCCAGCTGGTGCTGGGTATGGCAGAGGAGTTTTTCACTTTTGTGCTTCAGGTTTTCTGATGTTCAATGCATACGTGTCACTTTAACTACCTGCCATTCTCAGGTACAATAATTTATCTCATGTGCAACAATTCATGTGCGATATTCCTTTTATACTGTGTATTTAAGATAAGAGACTTTATTGTCATTGTATCAGAAATGCAACAAAATTTGTTTGGTAGCTCACGGCTCAGCAGCAAAGAGGTATACATTGATGTACCACATTAATATAAAATACATGTCTCGTAGACATGGTATAAATATTTATATTTGTACATTGCGATATGCGATTTATTTTCTTTCCTTTGACTTTCTATTTGTTTTGTATAGTTTTTGATGGAAAACTGTGAGCCATTAAAGAAGACTCCTCATGCTTGTATATTTTGCTTTTATTGTTTTTATTATTACAACATAACACTTGCAGTTAAACAGACACAGAAAAAAGCAACAATCTGGCCAATAATTTTTATAAATACAGAATAAAAATGTAATCAGAGTTCTAAACCCAGAGTGGCAGGAGAGACGACCTCTGGCATGTCGGTTTATAACCCAGAAATGATTGCAGGGAGGCTAAAGACTTCATAGAAGGTCTTGCTGATACTGAAGCAAAATTTTATGCCTGATTTAAGCGTGTCATAACCCATGAGATGTAAGTGACACAGCAACAAATACAAAAGAACGTCAGTCCCATGAAATTTGTCACCTGGTGGCAATAATATGTGTTTTTTTTAGGCCTTACATTTAACTGGGGAGCCCTGCTGGGCTGGTCTGCCGTAACGGGATCCTGTGATTGGTCAGTATGCCTGCCACTCTACTTCTCTGGTGTCATGTGGACGCTGATCTATGATACCATCTACGCCCATCAGGTAAGAATGGACAGTGGCCGTTTCTCATTTATATTGCGGGGGAGAGGGGGTTAGGTCAGGCATGATTGGGATGTATGTTTTTCTAATCCGCCAGGACAAAGCGGATGACGTGCTGGTGGGGGTCAGGTCCACAGCCTTACGCTTCCAGGAGAGGACCAAGCCGTGGCTGAGCAGCTTCTCCTTGGCCATGCTGGGGGGGCTGGTCTTGGCTGGAGTCAACGCCCAGCAGACCCTGCCCTACTACGTGGCTGTGTCAGCAGTGGCTGCACACTTAGCCAATCAGGTGGGAGCGCTGGTGAGGATAGGGGGCGGTTTACTGAAGCTCCGGCACAGTCCGGGAAGCAGACCTGCCCAGCCTGAATCCAACTCCCACATCTCATTGATATAATCACTGTTGGGAGTACAAGTCCAGACCAAAGTTTTGTTTTAACCAGCCAGCTGAGTATCACAGTCACATAGTACTCAACTGGTAGGTTGGAACAAAACCTTGGTCTGGATTTGTACTTTCTGGACCTGAACTTTCCACCACTGTCTGTAATGGATTACTACTGTGAGTAATTTCCCCAACACAGGATATAATACAGGGGTCATGGTAGACAAAATGTAGGCAGCCAAAGTGTTGGAGGTGCACTGGGTGTCTTGTCTATGGGTATTTCTGAACCAGTCCCTGTGCAGGTCTTAGGACGCAGTTGAGTGGCTTTGCTGTTATTACAACTATTCTGTAACGTTTTCTCTTTACCTTATTTTTGTGTCTTGCAGATTTACACTGTGGACATCAATAAGCCAGATGACTGCTGGAAGAAATTTGCATCTAATCGCAATCTGGGACTCCTTTTGTTTTTAGGGATTGTCGCTGGTAATTTATGGAAAGAAAGGGATGGCGCTGCATTAGAAAAAATGGAGACTCCAAAATAAATTTCATTTGTAATTTGAATGATACTCCTTTGATGATTTCTGTCAGCTAATGTAATTGTTCGCATTTTACACGACCAATAAATACTCATTTACCGGGTTTCCGTGGCCAATGCGAGAAATTGGCCACTAGATGGAGCTAGTGCAGTGAGTAATATTCAGAAGCCATTGACTTAAGGAACAATATGCAAAATTTGCTGATGGAAATATATTATGGACTGAGCTAAGATAAACTATATGCTTTTATGAACATACTGGTGTTCTGTATTCTGATGATGGGACTCAACTGTCCATCCCCTGAACCAGATCTTTGATACTTGCCACTTTGCATGGAGGATTATATCAATCAGGGGTGTCGTTAGTTTTTTACCCCCCCCAAGTAAATGTGTGTGTATTGGCTTAAATCAGACATAGCTTTTTATATTATATAGAAGTTTGACGTCGCCGCCCCAGTAAATGTCAACCCCCCCATCCATTCATCTCTGACCACGTCCCTCTACTGTCTGTCCTTTTTATACAACAAACCCACAAATTATTACCATAAATTTAGTAAGAATAATTAAACAAGACTGAAGTCGTCTCATCGATTTGAAAATTTTTGATATACTGATATACCATCTAACACTGTATTCCTCACAAACATGCTCATTGTAGATTTTTTTAAAAACCTATATGGTTTTGGAAAATATTTCTTAATTACATATAGTGTATAGTACTATATTACTTGGGTACTGAGGTAAATAAATACATTTATTTGACGTTAGTAATAATATTTGTCCTGTAACACTCACAACGTAGGATGTGGTCTTTTGAATACACAGGACAATGTCTGTCTTACAGGAAAACTTTATTCTGTGACTTTCATGTTTGGTCTATGATTGATACACTTATGGAAAACAACAAATCGTGCTTTAATTAAAATTTACCCTGTATACTGTTTACTTTGAACATACACCACAGCTGTGCCCCTCCCACCAAGATCCTGTCCAGAAAGAGGGATCGAGGGATGGATTACTGCCGTTTCATAAGAAAAGGTGTCAGTATATATATAAGTGGAAACAAGCATGCATGCATTCTACACAGCAATAATAATGAGGAAACGCTCCGAAACTCCACCGCAATCATGATGCATGCAATTACCAGCTGTGTAAATACCCAACTCAGACATGTATAAACCAGCTTCTTCCCCTGAGAATCCACCAGGGGGCTCAAGTAGTTGTGGATTTGGTAGTCTGCTTGCACGCTGGCCGCCCAGACCATGAAGCCCACTAGCTGACCGGGGTGCAGCCCATGCCACCAGGCAGAAAAGGCAAAGGTTAGCGCTAGCGGTGTGGTTCTGTAGCTCTGGAAGATCAGTCTGCGTAGCCAGGCGGCCGTGGTTCTGTTCCACTTACGAGTGTACTGAGAGAGCCGACTAGACGGTTCCACCGTCCATGGCTTTCCATCTGAAAGGCCGTCCCACAGAGGGGTCCCGTGTTGACTGTAGCCACTGAATCCAAGCCCCATTGCGTTGTTCAGACAGTCGCTCAAGGCCCAGTGCGAGTAGTACCTCATCCTCAAAGCCACGGACAAGGTCCACACCCACAGCACCTGACGGAGGCCCCCGAGAAGCCTGAGACTTGGGGAGTAGGAGATGAGGAGGTCTCTGAGGAGGCGTCTAGCCCATTCCAAAGATACCACTGAGAGAGCCTTGGAGAGAACGACCCGCAGCGGTGAAGGAGGCCGGCTGCTGGGACCCTGCTCCACAAAGTGCACGAACTGGGCAAAGGGGCACAGGGGCCCTCCCAGCAGAGCAGGGAAGTAGAGGCTGTAACTGAGGTAAGGAAGCACAGCACAGGCCCTGCCTAGCACACCACCCCCCAACTGCGGGGGCGGGACCTTGCCCTCCTGGAGGTCCAGGGACATGGAAGTCGCACGTTGGGTGAGCAGCATCAGTGCGGACACAGCTAGGAGCAGCCTGAGGAACAAGACAGAGATGACTACACCAGCATGGCCATACTCTGAACAGCCTTTTTCTGCTCAGCTGTCTGAGGTAGGATGTGTTTTGGCATGTAATAGCACAGATACAGTCCCTGCGCAATCACCCCCTAGCACAGATACAGTCCCCTGTGCAATCACCCCCAGGCACAGATACAGTCTCCTGCGTAGTCACCCCTTAGTACAGATACAGTCCCTGCACAATCACCCCCTAGCACAGATACAGTCCCCTGTGCAATCACCCCCAGGCACAGATACAGTCCCTGCGCAATCACCCCCTTGAATCTTGTCTTTATCCATGGCCACAATTCTGGGGTGAATGAAG
>JAODKF010000046.1:32097558-32114123 GCA_026779585.1 Mormyrus proboscirostris
AGATACAGTCCCTGCGCAGTCACCCTCTAGCACAGATATAGTCCCCTGTGCAATCACCCCCTAGCACAGATACAGTCTCCTGTGCAATCACCCCTTAGTACAGATACAGTCCCTGCGCAATCACCCCCTAGCACAGATACAGTCTCCTGTGCAATCACCCCCTAGCACAGATACAGTCTCCTGTGCAATCACCCCCTAGCACAGATACAGTCCCCTGTACAATGTACCATCCCATTTTTCCTCCTGAGATTGCTCTAACAAGTTGTCTGTGAAGGTAACAATCTTAACCTACTGTCAAAAAACACAACGAAAGTAATAATACACCGCTTTTCAGGTTGATGAGTCAGCCATTGACATACAGGGGAACTGTACCTAACAGTAAACACAATTAGAGATTAACCCCCATTGGCATTAGTTTCTGTAGTGAAGGTGATACCTGCTGTCAGAGGACTCCTGCAGCCAGTACTCACTGTACTGGATGCTGAGGTGCCAGAAGGTCTGCCAGCACATCTGAATGCCCAGCATCCATGGGTGAACATCCAGGGGGTGCAGAGCATAGGCCAGGAGAGCGGAGCTGAGCGCAGGGATAAGCACTATGCTGCTGTACGGACCCATGGTGACTGAGGCCAGCACACAGCCACCTACAGCCAGGTAGAGGTACCTGGAGCAGCCGGCATGGAGCCAAATTCAAGTTACTCAAACGAGTCGCAGTTTACAGAAGCGGCTCTGCATGCATGCAAAACATATTGTATTAAGTACTAATAGATAAGCTTTGGTAGGCAAGTCATCATTTAAATTGTTAGTTTTGCCATGAAATTTCTCACGGGACATAACTTATCAGACTATCAAAGTGCAAAATTTGCCCATTTTCTTAAAGATAATTAAACAATTCTGCTGTGTTAATTTGTGTTCTTTATCCAGTCCATGTAAGTTTAAGTGTATCATAAAGTGAATTTAAAAAGCAGAGTATTTATTCAAGCATAATGGTATAACGTGCAAATTTTGATTTGATCTGCAAACTCATAAATGGCATTTCAGTTAACTGAATTAAAATTTCAATTAGTTAACTAAATATTAATTATATAATATGATGTCTACATTTTAAGTTCAATTTTTATATTAAAAAAAAACGTTATAGATGTGTGTATATACTGTATATACAAACTTCCATATACAGCAAACATGCACATCTGTCACACTTACCGGCGAGTCAGAGTGAAGCAGCGCAGCTTGGCTAACATGTAAAACAAGAAAGCAAAAGGAAGTGAAATTAACTGATAGACCAGCTGTGGATACTGTACCAAAAGCAACCAGAGTGATTCCATTTTCAATCTGGCACGTCAGTTGCAGTGTATTTCTATTGTGTGTGTGTGTGTGTCTCTGATGCAGAGTCTCGCTGCAGGACCCGTGCCTGACCATTTACTTAGGACTACTGGTGTCCCCACTGGGATATTACCACCACCAGGGTTGGAGGGGGTGTGTACTGCACCATCATTACGTCTCCCGGGGGAAAGAAAAATGTCTTCATTTGGCAAAGCTAAATAACAGCTCCCCTGGGACTAATATAAAGACCTTTTATCATTTGCCAAAACCACGTTTTGCTTGGGGATTGAGTCATCTTATTTGCCTTTGCATTGGTTCAACAACACGCTCTGCACACACCAATATCACTTTGTTCCCTTTCAGCACGTAGCACAATAGATTCCTGTCTTTATTTCATTGTGAAATCTTTAGGCGAGCATGTGAATGATATGGCTGTTGAATTAATAGCTGTTGATTGTTAGCAAAAGTATAATTTATATCATAAAATTTGTAATCAATGGATGTTAGAGACATTAAGTGTTTTTAGTCGTGTTGCATTTAGACTCAGTGCTTACTGATATATTTTGAATCATTTACACAGCTGGGCAGTCTGGTGCCTCAGTAGGCTTTATCTTCACACCCTGAGGGGTGTGGATGTATCATATTGGCTCTGTGCGTGGGGTATGTATATATTGCATTGTGGGTACCATTTTGATGCTGTGGGGACCATTTTTTTTGGTCCCCACAAGGGGAAACTCAATTTTATAAAAATCTGTTGCTGCAATCAAAAAATACCAAATACCAAAAGGCTTGCATTTTGTTTGGTTCCTTATTGGTAAGCTTAGGGCTGGGCAGGGGTTGAAGTCATCATTGTTGGGAGTTGGGTTTTTCCCCACAGAATTGAATAGAGAGTCCCCACAAAGATATAAATACGTATGTACGGTGCCTTTGAAAAATAAAGTCGCCAAAACCACCAGACATTCCCTATGGTCAAATGATCACGCACACTCCTACAAAGAGCAGTGCCGCAGATTAAAGCGCAAATGGAAATCTACAGGGTTAGAGGTATTCAAGGCGTGGTGAAACAGCCTGTAACAAAAGAAGCAAGCAATTGCTAATCGCAATAGAAATGACCCTCACTACCTTTTTAAGACAATGGCTTATCTAACAGATGAGGCTGAACCTCTGCTACAAAGTTATATTGGTAGAGAACATGTTATGTAGACTTCTTTAACAATAAAATTACAAACATTAGACTGCAATCATATTTAAATGGCTCATAAATAACTCCAATGTAAACACAATGTGCAGACATCCTTAATATTTCTGAATGAATCAATGAACAGGAGTTTAAAACAATAAAAACTAAAATCAAAACCAACCACTTGTCCACTGGACCCAATCCCCACTCAACGTCCAGAGAAAATAGTTCTAGAGAAAATAATTTCTGTTCAACTAACTTCAGTCACACTTGGAGACACACAACATACTGGGTAAATTCCAGTCGGGCCTGGACAGCAGTGAAACTGCCTTATCTAAAGTCGTAAATGACATAACAATGGCAACTGATGCTGAGGGTATGACTGTGCTAATGCTTCTGGGCTTTCGTGCAGCCTTTGACATAGCTGATCGTTTTACTGTAATACATAACCTACAATTTAATGTTGGGTTGTGTGAAATGGTGTTGAAGTGGTTTAAATCCTATTTGACGAATCAATATCAATATATTCAAGTGCCAAATAATCGCACTCCATATTCAATGTCACTGGTAAAATATGGAGTACCACATGGATCAATTCTTGGTCCTTTATTGTTTTCTATGTTGCCATTGGGTAACATAATGAAAAAAACATAATGTTAATTATAACTCCTATGCCGACGATATACATTTCAGGTATGTCTAATGACACCACATCTGTTGTGAATTTAGCTAAATGGTTTAACGATATAAAGATCTGGATGACTGAAAACTTATTACTGCTAAATGGCCCAGAAAACCAAGATTGCCAAGGTTGTTTGGAGGCAAGTCCCTGGATAAGAATATTATAATCTCTGTACTACACTCCAAGGGGCTGAACCTTTCCTGCAGCTCAACTGTGACTTAGGTGTCATCTTAGATACGAGCCAAACTGTATCTGGAAGCAGTATCGATGGTATACTTCCTGCAACTATGTTACATTGCCAATCTACAACGATTCCTTACTATCCATGACACTGACAAATTGATATACGCTTTTGTATACAGCATTTTGATCTACTGTTATTTGTGTGCATAAACTGCACATTAAACACCTGGCAGCATATTCAAAATGCTGCAGCTCAAACTGTCACCAGGGGCAGGCAGTTCGAACACATAATCCCTGCTATTAGTTCCCAGTGCTGGCTTGCTGTTATGTTTCGGAATGACTTCAAAGTTCTCCTACTTACATATAAGGAATTTAAAGGTCTAGCACCTAATACAATTAATTCATGCTTACAAGATGCATCGTCCACACAGACCGCAGAATGCAGGTTTTCTTCTTGTTCCACAAATATAAAGTGACAGTTAGGGGTAAAGCATTCTGCTACAGGGCCCCTATGTTGTGGAATATTTACCAGCCCATGTTTGGGAGGCCGAATCCGTCTCAGTCATTATATCGTGACTGAAGACCGATTAGTTATGTTCAGCTTACTAGCAACTTTGCAACTTAACACATGACGCATCGTAACGATGGCTGCTGGTGGTGCTGTACATGCCATTTTTGTCTACTATGCTTGTCCATTAATATCTCCATGCATGTTATGTGACTTACAAACTGTTACATCATGGGTGCAGCCTTCAATATGCCACCCTACACTGGCCGGCGTGGAGAACAGACTCATTGATGGACTTTGACTTTGCCCTTGACCACAGTTTACATCTCGCTTTTTCTATAATGTTAGCATGACTAGGGGGGAGGGCCAGTTGACCTTGGACCCCCACAGTTTTTTTTTCTCTATTTCCAATCTATACTTACAATAGCTGTCTGTCTCAGTGGCAGCATGCTGCTATCTGTTCTTCATTCATATGTGAACAAGAGCCAATCAGATTTATCTCTGTTCTCCTGTTGAAGTCTTAAATGGATTCTTAACATGCCATTTTGTTTACACAAATGTTGTCATGTCATATGGCCAAATTGTTTATTTTAAGCCGTGTACATTTTATTAATGATCAAGTGCAGGAATCATGTTTTAAGCAGCCCTTGAGCAACCAGAAATGAGATTTAGTTACGTTTCCTCAACTTTCCATTTTTGGAACTTGTTTCAGATCCAACCTGTTTTTTCCCACATTTTATAATATTCCTTATTGATTTCTATTTTCCCAACATTTCCTTATTTCTATCACTCAATGTACTCAATTTGGTAGTAAACTTACTTGGCCCTTAGTCTCAACCTGAGGAGACCAATACACCTCTCACATTTCAGGAGTTGTGAAACACAGTGGGTATCTAAACAGCCACAGCAGCGATATTAACTACTGAAATGTGTGTGGAACAAGTATAAAAATAAAGTAGTATCAGGTGCCTCCCCAGAGCCCAGAAGGTATGAGCTGATGCAGGATCAAAACACTAGATTTCTGGCCAGGACATGCCATCACTTACTGTAAGAGGCCAGTGTGACCATAGATGCTGTCATTCCTTTCACACATTTTCCTTCAAAATGCCCAGTCAGATGATTACACTGGCAAAACTGGTTACTTCACATTTTCCACAAGCTCAACTTTACCCATTTTCTGGTCTGCGAAAACAAATTATGCTCAGAGTACTGACAACCCAAAAGTGCCATGGTTTTCCATGATTTTATTGCTTATGTTGTTTACATTATTGCACAGGTCCTCAATTCCCACACTGCGCTAACTGAAGTGCATGTGTCACAGCAATGGAATGTTTTTCGATTTCCCAATGAGCACAAGACAGGACAGTCTCCATAACACCTACCTGCACACAACAGTCACACAAAGCCTGCAGCTGTCAACAAACCTTTTTCTCAAAACATGTTTGCACCAGAAACGAAAAGTGATAATGTCTTGAAGGATTTCCTTCCTGTGTCTGCATTCTCATGAGGTTTCTGCTGTCATTATAGAGTGTTAAACTGCAATGAACTGCTCCACATTGACAGTAACGCCCTGCATTATCTTAAATGTTATGCTCTATGTTCATTTGGTTCAATCTACAGACCGCAACCTCTGCAAGTTATACGACCTGTACCATTGGATGCAGGGATAAAGTGCCAACAGGATACCAATTAGACAGCTTTCCAGCATTACTCCAGAAAGATAGAATAGTAACCTCTACCATAGCAAGACATATGGGGTTTCGGAGCAGAGAAATGGAACCATAACCCTTGTGGTCCACCACATAATAGAACAAAGGGACACTAAACCTAAACCATGTCAGTTTTGCCATCTGGATAATTGAAGATTACGCTCTCTGCTTATAATACAACTTTAAAGTCTGAGAAGTCCAAAATCAGAGAAGACTAAGAGGATTATTTGGAGGGAAGAGGTCTGTTTCAAAGCCAGCCCAGTGGTCTGTAGTCACAAGACAGTTTTCTTCATCCATGGACTGAGGGAATAAAACAAATAAAATAATTCTTTGGCTTAGGGGCCACCAATTGTACCAAAACAATCCTAGATTCAGTTTCTGGGGCGCAAGGGGCAGCGTGAGAGAGAGATATGAACAACTACAGTCATGTTACATGATGCTAAATAGGATGCTTTCTGTGTGAGACTTTGGTGATCAGTGGTCATTGTTAACACACCACACAACAACGAAATGTGTCTTAGCAGGGGGCAGCTAATTCAGCACCTGGGGGGGATTCAAACCTGCAATCTTTCAATTACAAGCCAGCACTGTTGTGAATACATATGTCTTAAATGTCCCACATATTGAAACAACTGTCACATCACAAAAAGAGACTATAGATTGAAAAGCAACCCGGTGAACTGCTGCAGCAGCCACATTAGCGTGAGTACCGTATTATGCAGACCCGAAGAGATTAGCCACCGCTGTCACACCTCCCCGAGGAAGTGGCTTTCGGGTATGTAGCTTGTTCATCCACCCTGTCACCTTTTGTCTACATTTGCATTGTTAGCACCAGCAGTGTGTTCACCTTGGCTTACGATGCTGGTAAATCGTTTTTAGTCCTCTTTGCCATCACAACGTCTTTAAATATCCATTCCTAATAATAGCCACTGTATTGTGAACAGCTTGTGTGAGCTGAGCGCGCAACAGGCAGACACTAACCCGATATGCAATAAACAAATTCAATGTCAATGAAAGAGCACAACAAAGCATTTTTAACATTTTCTCCTTACGCTTTGAAATGTCAGTGTTTCCATCCCAACCATAGAATGGAACCGTAAACTCGCCGATGAGTAAAATGTGAGGTACTGTATATCTATACTCAGATGCACCACTAGGCGTCACTGGTTTTTGTAAAATATAAGACATCTCCAGAAGGGTGTGCTTCTCTTTTGTAGTGAAAAGCAAAGCCGCCGTGAATGCAAATGTAACAAACTTCCTAATATGAAACCGACCAGTTGAGGTTCATATTATCAATTCACTAAATAGTGAAGCACCAGCCTTGCCTATTGATTATGTAGATATTTACAGATATACGGATTCCGCATGCAGAATTTACCAGTCTACGTTAGACAGATCATTGCTGCGCGCAGGTACGAGTATTATTTAAACAGTTTTTGTTATTATATAATGCTACAAGGTCTTGTCGCACATAAAACAATTACAAAAGGCGAACTAGTCGTTATCTAAAACATCCAGGAAAGTTCTCGCTTCGCCGAATATCGGCAGAAAAACCAGCTTAGCGGCTACCCGCAGCAAAGTCACGCCCTCAGTATTTATATACCGCCGGCACGTGAGGAAGTAGAAACCAGCTGTTTGCCGGGGGCTTGACGCTGCATCACTGAGGCCTCGTTCGCTGATTGGCTGCTTCCGGCGTAATGAGGAGGCGTATTAGCGAGTCACTTTTAAGAAGTTGCCCAGAGTTCTTTGTCGAGAGTTTCGAGCATCGCCGTAGGGTGGCAGGGGTTAGTGGGGACGTTTGTGTGAGAGAAGAGTGGTTATTTTACGTGGCCGTCACATACACTTCACTCATCTAAGGCTGAAAATGCAAAGCTGTGCAAAATCCTGGGGTCTCATCTCCAGGTCGGTGAAGACCCATGTGCCTTGCAGGAACCTGCGCTACAAATGCCGCTATTTGGCGAAAGTGCACGCGGAGCCTTTTGGGAATAAAAATGTTTTCATGACCGTCCGGGGTTTTAGAAGTTCAGCCGTTCTTGACTCCAGGCGGATCGAGTCAATTCTGCCCCGGCATGATGATTTTTCCGAGAGGCATATTGGACCAGGTGACAAAGAGAAGCGCGAGATGCTTGATACTCTCGGTCTTAAGGTAAGGATATTAGGAGAAAACAATTTATGAAGTGAAGGGGCTCCCTGTCAAATGTGGTGAGCAGGTGTTACCGCTGTAGTGACATTGCCACATACTGGTGTAAAAAAACTTTCAAGTAATATTTCGTTTTCACCTTTTAATTATTGAAGCAGCCAAGATGCTTAATGATGTCAAAGTTAACGTAGACTGTGCATTTATCTTAAAAATCATTTTAATGACCCCGTGATGAAGTGTGCTGGATGTTTGAAACATTTCAACCTACTTCCGAGTTAACTGATATCGGACTGCTTTGTTTTCAGACAGTTGATGAATTGATTGAAAAAACTCTTCCTTCATCTATTCGTTTGCAAAGAAGCATGAAAATGGATGACCCCGTCTGTAAGTGAGATTCCTGTTTGTGGCCAGTCTTCACTTGCTGTGCGGTTGACATCATTTCATTGCATTTTCCTGGAACCCTCTTATAAGACTGAAGTAATGTTTATCTTACCATATAATCTAAAGTATATAGGCTGACGAAGTCGTTGCTGGTTTCTCTTTATACCTGGAATAGTTATCAGAGACAATTCCTTTTATATTTTCTTTAACACCTCTCTGATGCTGAAGGCGAATAAAATCCCTAAACTGTATTTTAGGGAATAATACAAATGCCGATTGGCTGAAATGTAGGTTGCACGCGTATTGTGAGCAAATGCGGTATGGTGATGGCTGCTGGCGTGATCAATCCGGTTAAGTCTTCCTTTGAACATATTTGGAGTTGTTTTTGTGAAACCCAACAAGCAGCACCAATCTCCTGTGGGGCTACAGCCGATGCTAATAGGATGGCAAGTGGAGTGTAAAGTTCAGCCTTGTGCGCTCTGGCGAGGCCAGTTTAATCTGGTTTATCGCCGTCGTTACATCAGAGGCTCTGCGCTGTGTGCAATCCCCGTTTTTGTGCGATAGCCTCCTGATATTGCAGCGTATTCACAATTTCCCGTCATCATTTAATTGATTTCTTCTAGCTGCTGCGTTGGACACGGCATTTAACGCTGGTTTCTTTTTTTTTTCCCCCTTTTTTGGGAAGGGATGGGACTAACCTTAAGTGACCTAACCAATTGAAACTTGAGAGGATAGAAGAATGGTCTACGGTTTTGCGCAAACACTGTACCAGACACATTTTTGCTTTGCTAGGGAAAGTAAAGCTTCACAGTTGTATTAAATATTAATGTCTACTCCTTTATTTGTAACGATGATCAAAAAAATGTAGAATGCAAGTAGAAATGCTTTGGAGCCGCAACATAGCGGGTCCCAGTGTAGAATGTAGCAGGATTATTATTATTTTGAACAAAAGACAATGCTAATAAAACAAATTCAGATGCTACCTTCCTTATTGCTACTTATTATTCGCCTTTTATTGAAATTGAATATCTAAGTTTAGTGTTTTAAATTGTTTTATAAGACTCATCTTGGTATTGTTTTGTTTTTTTTTTTGTTTTTCTTTGATTACTCATTAATTGATGTCACTATTTTTAAATCACTCTAAAGACGAATCCAGCTGAAAGTATTGATAGTACAACTTTGTCCTGACAGGAGACTCTGGCCATATCTTAGTATTTGACACACAGTGGTGTGCCTGACTCCCCTTATCGTTTGTATTATGATTCGGTTAACTAGAGTTCAGTCAAGGTGTTTTTTTTTTTTTAATGCTTCTTGCCCCATAACGGAAATGAGTTATGTTTGTTAGTTGCTTTTCCCATGAATCTCAATTTCCTTTGAGTGTTTCTATGAAGCCATGTATTAAACAGTAATTTGGTAGCCAAAGGCTTTGCATATAGGTAATATATTCATCTATTAAAACTCAAAGCAATTTAGAAAGATCTCATTGGCAAGAGATTTTAACTAGATTTGGTACTTGATTTAAATGTAACTAACTGTACATGGTTCAGAGGTTAAACATGTTCATAAAGGGCAGGTCCTGAATTTGTCCCATTTGGCTAAAGCAGAACTGAATTGGCCCGCAATTCTCATCAGGATTGTTTACCTTCTTCGATGTTCTTCTAGGTGCCATTCCTTCTATTGCCAAGGAAATTAATTTCTGAAAAAGAATAGTGCCCTCATCAAATGACATGCGGTGTACGTTGCTGTCACTGCCGTCCTGTCTGCAATTAATTATTAATGAGAAGCCTACCATTAGGTTTCCTCTGTTTCTGTAAATATGGTGTCCCAGCTGAGATACAAAGCCTGATGTCAAAGTCTGCTCTAAGGGCATTTCTGAGAAGTAAAATGTGAATGTCTGCATTGTGACTTGGAGTCTAAGCACATTCCATTCCTAGATGTAGAGACGTGAGTTGGTCTGTAATCTTACACCCATAGCAACCTTCATGTAATTATTATATTCCAAGTAAAGTTCACACCTGAAAATCAACAAGCCTGCTATTCTGCTATTTTGTAGTGCTTTGGGATTTTTTTAGGGGTAATGTTTTAAGCGTGTTGCACCTGACTGAGTTACTTTCTTAACTGAGTTGGCTAGTATTAGTGAGCTGCTCTGAGCATGGGGTGTATCTGCAGGCTGCTTGGATAGATGCAGTTCACTCTGGTCACAGGAAGGCTGTGTTTCGCATTGACACTCATAATGCGGGGCCAGGTGGCATTCTTGCGTAATACTTTTCAGCTTGCATGATACCACCGAGGAAATCGTGCATTTGTCAAAAGTCTATCATTTAATACATTATACAGAAGCAACTTAAGGTGTGTATTCATGTGTATTTATTAATATGTGAAAGATGAAGTACGTTACTGCCTCCTGTCATACACAAAGGGTATTGTGCTTTATGGGTGATTTCCCCGCCCACTTAGTAATTCTTTCTTTTTATATAATGCTTCTTAAATATAATTGGAACAAAGTGTTCCACCACCTGTGTTCTGGCTACTGTTTTGGGGGTTGGAGCATATACTAGGCAGAGTAGGGCGCAAAGTGTGGTAAAACCCTGGACGGGATTCCAGTCCATCGCATGACATACATGCACAAATTGACACACGCATTTATACTTCATTTATATTCTTTCTCAGCTGTATACCACTTTGGACTAAAGCACCTGCTAAATACATTTAAATGTATACCTGTTTCTCTTAAGTTACCGGTTTTTCTAAAGAGGCTTAACATGACTGGTTTAACACAATGGCATAGTGTCTCCCCGCTCCCCCTTTCTTCCTCCTCTTTCTGTTTTCGCTGGGTGGTGTTATTGTAAAGGCCGGGCTAGTGGACACCATGGCTTTTGCCCATTCAGCTTCAATCTATCCTCCTCAAACAAAGGACCTGCCCAATCACACTGTGCTGTAGAGGAATTTCTGGATCACAGCAAATGAGCTGCACTGCGCCAAAGAGCGCCAACAGTTGGTGGTGACCCCAGTGACCCACACATTCCCATGGCGTAGGTCAGGGGTCAGCAACCCATTCGAGAACAGGAGTCACAGAGAACCTTTGGAATTAAAATATATATATATCTCTGAATCAAAATTTTCAAGTGAACTAAATAACAGTCTAGTGACATTTTTTATGACCCGACAACAAAGTGTGAATAAATTGTTCACAATTTTTTTTTTAGTGTTTTCAGTAATGAAAATGGCATGTACCTAATTTTCTCAGTTTTGTTTTTATTTTTGAAATCAGACAACAGGTGTTCTGTTTTTTATAAAACACCTTCTAACATATTCAGCATCGGTGAAGGACGTTAAACTTATATAGGGGGTGTTGTAATCTGCTGAGACACCATAAAACTGGCAGCAACTGTGCTGAACTTGGAAGCTGCCTGTAAAATTAAGCCTTGCGATCTTGCTTGAAAATCAAAGCGTTTTTACAGTCCACACATCGAGAAACTATCTGAAGATATACAGACACAAAAATCACATGAAACAGATAACATACATATTTTATGATTGCAGCTGTGATGTTATATGAGGCGTCAGGTGTTTCAGCATGCAATATATCAGCACAGCATTTAAAAAAATATTTTTTTTCTTGTTTTTTCTTTTACTGCTGTTATTTTCAGCACATGGGAATCTGATGTAGTGGGATGCATATTCCTCTGTCCATTCATCTCCGTATCCAATCAAGTTAGGCTATCAAGATGGACATGGGAATATGTGATGCTCTTGGTTTTTTTCAGGTGCCTTGTAGGCACTGTGATGGTCTCACAGTGCGTAAGGATGCGCTTGAAACCGCATAGTACACCACACCTTCTGAATTTAGTTGGACACGTACTACTTGACTGCTATTGTAGTACGTACTGTTATATGCATGATAGTCTACTTTGTAGCCGCAGGCAGATAGCCAGAGAACCACATACGGCCTGAGGGTTTGCCGACCTCCGGTCTAGGCGAGTGAGTGGAGCTGTTGGATTGCTGTTTAATGTGATTTCTGTTTTGACCTGTTTTTTCTGCCTTGTCTGTAATGCGGAATGGGATAAAAAGCTTAGTGCCTGTTACTGCAACCCAGATGCTTGTAAGCCATGCTAGCATGAATGGGGCAGTCGAGCAGTCACCGGATGCAGTGCTACTTCTGTGGTTTTGGTTTGCCATGCTTCTCTCTGAGCTTTGCATTTGGCCCATCCTCAAGCTGAGTCAGTAGGGACGAGAGTAAGCTTACAGATACTCCAATGGATTGGTAACTCAAGAGCCTACATAAACATTTCTGCTTCTATGGTTATGGTGGTGGTAGTAGTAGTAGTAATAGCAAATGGATATTGGTTGTTGTCCAGTTGGGAACCATATGGATTTGCAATCCCCCAGAATGTCCTGCTTTCTGTCAGGCCTTCGGAGTTCCCAATGGCACATCCATTGTTGTAATGATTGAATCTATCTGCCATTGCTGGTACTTCGTTTTGCCATCAACTTTTCCAAATATTCCAGAGAATAGGGCTTCTTGTAATATCACCAAAAGCTTCTGTCTGGTCATTTTGAGTTTCAGTTGAAAGGTCAGGCTTGATTTGATCAAGAATTAGCTTGTTTTCCTGTCATAGGAGTATCAAGACCAGAATGTTTTTGCTATTTAGTCTATTTGCCGTTTCCTTTAATGCCTTTTTTCTGCCTATTTTGGGTCGTTTTAGTGTTATTAGATTTCGACAAAAACTGCTGCTGGTGTGTTAGAGTTGAAATTGTTTAGTACCGGATTAATATACGGTTCCAGTATATAATGACAGGTAGTAATTATTACCAATATGTTGTTAGACTTGTTGTTTTGTTATATCTTGTTAAGTGTGATGTAATTCAGTAGTTTTGTACTTTTCTTATTAAGTGTTGCCTTTGATCTCCACTTACCCCTGAGTCAGCATTGATGTAAGCCTCTTTTGTAGGTGAGAATGAAATTCTGGAATCTCTCCAGAAAATTTCAAGCAAAAACAAGCTGTGGCGTTCCTACATTGGGATGGGTTATTACAATTGTTCCATGCCACCGGCCATACAGAGAAACCTACTGGAGAACTCTGGATGGTGAGTCATTTCCCAACTCCCACATGTCAGTGAGTTTCAACAAAGCTTGTCTCACAGAAGATAACAGCTATTGCTGTCCAGATATGGCACAAATAAGTCACTCCAGTTATTGAGTTTATTTTTAAATGAACGTAAGAAATAACACTTTTTAATAATGAACTAAGTAACTTATTTGTAGGACATCAGAACGTCACGAGGAAATTTAGAGTCGGCGTATGTGTCTAGTTAAAGATTTTCTAGTTACAGGCTTGTGAGCTCAAAATCGTATTTAAATGTGGTCCCATGACAGGTCTTAAGTACCACTGTCGTTCAATTGCCAGAAGCATTCCATGGTGTGACCTTAATTATCAGTCACAACAAAATTCCCCACCTTCCCTCTTGGACTTTCTGCTCTCCTTTGAAATCTGTGGGATTCTTGTGACGAATGGGAAGTGTGTTGTGGGTTTGCTGTGCTCCTTTGCTTCTTCAGGGCGTCTACTTTCCCCTCAGGCTGCCCTCAAGGTTTTAACTTATGGAAAAGTCGGTTTTGCCGTTTTGGACTGTATGACATAGATAGTTGTATCTCCATCATTATTTGTGAATCCCCACCCAGGGTGACCCAGTATACCCCATACCAGCCAGAGGTGGCCCAAGGGCGCCTGGAGAGTCTGCTGAACTATCAGACGATGGTGTGTGACCTCACTGGCATGGCAGTGGCTAACGCCTCACTCTTGGATGAAGGCACCGCGGCTGCAGAAGCCATGCAGCTCTGCCACAGGTGAATAGTGACGGCGACGTTACTTCCAGAGTACGGCGAAGTTGACTCAAAGTGATGTGTGGTCTTGTAAATACTGAAATTTTTCGGAATTTTTGTCATTATTTCCCCAGGCAGAATAAAAGAAGAACATTTTACATTGACCCTCGTTGCCATCCTCAAACCATTGCTGTTGTGCAGACCAGAGCCAAGTAAGATTCGTGGATTTATTGCAGGAATTGCATTCTTTATAGTTCTGTATGTTTTCTTTGTGTTGCACCATGGTCCTGGAGTAGCAATGTTTCATTTCACTGTGTACTGTATGTATGACTGAAATGACAGTAAACCTGTTTGAACTGAATTGTAAAAGGCAGCAGTAGTATGCTAAGGTTGAAGGATTCGCTCTTTGCCCTGTGGATGTTCCTTCTTTGTAACCCAGCCTCGTTATGATATCAGTTCTAATCAGTTATCTTTTGGACGCTAGCAGGCCTGTGACCCAGTCATCATGTTCTCATTTAGCTGCACTAATAGGCTTTCAAGTGATTACACTATGTAATTGGCAGAATTGGTGGGGTGGCTGAAAATGCCAGACTGTTAATCGGCACATGATGATAATTGTGTGCCTGCTTTCGTTTCGCTGGCCAAACAGTCTGGGTCCCACGCTGAACCATAAACTTGATGTTCAGGGGTTGATGCTTTGGACAGACCCAGGCATTTGTGGTCTCGTACTGACAACACTTCTTCCTGGCAATGACAGCTACATTGGAGTGAAGACGGTGCTGAAGATGCCTCATGAGATGGACTTCAGCGGAAGGGATGTGAGCGGCGTGCTCTTCCAGTACCCCGACACAGAAGGCCGCGTGGAGGACTTCACGGGACTGGTTGACCAGGCCCACAAAGCTGGGGTAAGAATTATGGAGCAGGTCCTCCTGTGCTGAGTGTCTGGCTCAAGTTGTTTGATCGCTTTCTATTTGTGAGGTTTTTAATCTCATTTAGTCTATTTATTTATATATTTTTTTTTCTTGGGTTCTTAGCTTATTAATTAAACTTATTTCACTGGTTTGTTGCCTTTGTAGAAAGTCTGCATATCTGGTGATGTTAAGGGTATGATGGAGGAACACATCCTACGATATAAATTCACATCTTCAAGCAGAGTGCATTTGCTGACTTGGAGATCATGCGACTTTTTTTAAATCTTATTGCAGGAGCTGCAAGCTCCACATACTGAATCCTGGCCTTTAATATTGATTTTAGTCGAGTAGTGATGGGACAGTTGTATGCAAGAGGCAGTCCATTGATGCCGGCTCACTTGTAATTCATTACTTCGCCACAGGGTACAGAGAAGTTGTGTAAGGCACTTTTAAGGTTGGATATTTGGGTTTCCTTGCTCGGCTTGATCTCTACAGGGAAGGGTCTTTTATCGGTGACATAGAGGGCTTATTGGGGTCCTGCCCTCCCAGCATTGGGCCAACCGGGCCGGTCATTACCCCTGCACCGCAGGAGTGACGTCTGGCAGCTGACAATGGGGGAGCAGAGGTGGCTGTAATGGGCTAGGGGCTGGCCCTGGCGTCTCGCCTGTGATTCTGTGGCCTTGTGCCCTGTTCACAAATCACAGGGTCCAAATTTTCTGGTGAGAAGCTTTGTCCTGCTGGTAATGGTAACATCAGTCAGTGACCTTTAATTTACTTTAGCAACTGTTTATGTTGCCTTTCCTGTATGGTCCCCTTGGGATTGTCTCAGGCTTTTGGTTCACACACAAGCAAAACTCAGCCCAGCTCAGTCACCATCAGCCCCCATTACATCCCTTTTAATCGGTGTTCAGAATGTTACGATAGTTAGCGGCTGACGGTCCCCCTCTTTCCACCCCAGGCACTGGCCTGCTGTGCCACCGACCTGCTGGCCCTGTGTGTCCTGCGCCCACCCGGAGAGTTCGGGGTGGACGTTGCCCTTGGCAGTTCCCAGAGGTTTGGCGTGCCCCTCTGCTACGGGGGCCCGCACGCCGCCTTCTTTGCGGTGAAGGAGAGCCTGGTGCGCATGATCCCTGGGCGTATGGTGGGGGTTACACGGTGAGCTTCCTCTCCATGCTTCCTTGGCATGGACTCATCTGCTTCGTTACCATCTGCTTGGTCGTGTCTTCACATTTCAACTGAATCTTAAAGGATACTTTACTTCAAAAGGCCAAATCCTTTCTCAAATGTTTTGAGATTTGTAGAGTTGCAGTAAGAGGTTAAAATTGTATCTGGTACAAGTGCAGTCTTTCTCTGGTTAGGAAGAAAGTTGGTTTGATTTAACATTGAAAACACTTGTTCAGTCTTGCAGGCTTGCATTGGTACTATGTAATTAGACAAGCATGCAAAACTTTAGGAAAATTAACAGGCAGCTGTCCCACCAAGTGTATGAATAGCATATTTTCCCCAGTGCTTTGGATGTTCAACCCACTGTGTTATTTGTATTAACATCATGGCATCTGAAATCTCATACAAAAGGGATCTGCAGAGCTTTTAACTGAAATAGTGAATAGGATTTAGTAATTCTCAAACTCTGTTTATTCCATGGGGGGTGGCATGGTGGTGCAGTGGTTAGCACTGTTGCCTCACACCTCTGGGACCCGGGTTTGAGTCTCCGCCTGGGTTACATG
>JAODKF010000046.1:32114129-32142050 GCA_026779585.1 Mormyrus proboscirostris
CCCCCTCTAACCACAGAGATGCAGCTGGTAAGGAGGTATACCGACTTGCTCTTCAGACCAGGGAGCAACACATCCGCAGGGACAAGGCCACAAGTAACATCTGCACTGCTCAGGTGAGCTGCCTTGATGGAGATGGGGCAGGGAGGGCCATCACAAGCACTGAGGTATTCTGGGGCCACAATATATTTGGAGGCTGTTCTCAACTTCATGGGTTTAATAAATAGTGTCAGATGCAATCCTCAATGTCTTGGCATCTTGCTTGACAATTTTTATCATTTTGGGCTGTTGCTTTTTCTTTTCCTTCGCATTGTTCAGTCATATGCATCCTGTCCTCAGACTGTGGCTTTGCTTTCAGGCTCTCTTAGCCAACATGGCCGCCATGTTCGCCGTTTACCACGGACCTCAAGGCTTGAAGCACATTGCTCAGAGGACACACGGCGCTGCCCTGATTCTCGCAGAGGGTATGTCCACCCTGCCCTGCCTTGCCTTAATGGAATCCATGTGTAATGTGAAGTCAAATGTTAGTGAACACTACAGGTGACTAGGAGCATGGGTTGTTTTGATTGTAACTGGTGCAGTTTTTTTTAACAAGTCAAGGCACTGCCTCTAAAACTGGCCAGGCAATTCACAGTTGAGACTAGTAGTCCGGTGTTTGTGTCTCCTGGCCGGTAGGCTTGAAGAGAGCGGGCCACAAGCTCCAACATGAGATGTTTTTCGACACCCTGAAGATCCACTGCAGTGTGGCTGCCAAGGACATCTTGGAGAGAGCTGTTCAAAGGCAAATCAACTTGCGCGTTTATAGCGAAGGAGTGGTAGGTCTAAACTTGCCGTGTGGACCATACCCAGTCTATCGCTGATCTCACTCTGTGGAGTGTTATCAGTGTGTGAACCAATCTTTTGGGTCAAATGACAGTTGAGTTCACCAAAACGTTGACATACGTTAGTCTTTACATTGCCATATATTTAGGATTTTTTTCAACAGCTCAATCCAAATAAATGCCCTTTTAAAAATTGCTTTTTAACATACAGTAGAACCTTAACTTAAACGCCTCTTGACTTGACCAACTCCGACACCGAGCGGGTGTATTAAATCTTAATCGACTTGCACCTTGACCAAGCTCTTGGAACTCGACCGTTCTGCTAATACTTGTTTGGGTCAAGACACATTCAGGTAAACCAATTCAAACCTGTAATGGGTCGGTAGGGAAGCATCTAGTCTCAATCGAAAACACAACAAAACAAACCTGCTAAAACTTGTACGGAACGAAATGCGTCTCTGATGGGCTGAAACAAAGGCAACCTACTGGAAGGCTGATGCTTATGAATCGCTCTGTCTCGCGATACTTCTCGACTGGGTTTGACATGCAAAAGCTTTTTATTTTTGTGTTCTGTGTGAATTTTTTCCTTTTGTGCTTTATCTACGGTACACATAGTGATACAATAATCATGGCCCCTAAGAAAGTGATAGTAGCAAACCAAAGAGGAAAGTAGTGTGAGTAACTGGAGAACTTAAAGGAAATTGTAGCGAGACTTGGTGGTGCATGCGTGTCTGTTCTCGCTTCGGAATATGGGATTCGTTTATTTAATGTTTATTGCTTTTGTATGTATGTTTTCATGTCAGTATTAGTTTCATATTTATTTAATGCTTTTTTTTAATGAGATAGGTAGGTAAATTGGCGTTTGGGGGTCTGGAATGGATTAAATTCATTTACATTATTTCTTATGGGGAAATTCAACTTGGACCTCAACCAAATCGCAACTCGATAAGCCTTCTGTAACGAATTAAGTTTGTGTTCCATGGTACCACTGTGTTTGTATGTTAATCGGTATGCTAAAATATTAACCAAAGGCCCTTTACATACATTTAAAGTATAATCCATCCATTAACAGAATATCTGATTCTGTTTTGCTGGACAGATATTAAATGGTGCACAATGCAGCATTTTATTATTAAGATGCTAATTTGCTAAACTGAATCATACATTCACCTAAGCAATATCTGATTTAAAAAAAACTGAAAGTGTCGCCCTTGAGCCCTGTTATGTATGGATGGATGGGAAAAACGTATTTGTTGACATTTGATTTTTGGAGAAAAGGCAGGTTAGGAAAGCTTCTAGGTGATAAGACTGACTTGTATGTTTCTCCTTCTCCAGCTGGGGGTGTCTCTAGATGAAACAGTAACTGAGAGAGACTTGGACGATCTGCTTTGGGTGTTTGGATGTGAATCCTCTGCTGTAAGTGTGCTTATGTAGTTATTTCATTGTCCAGTTACAGAAAATACTTGGTTTAACTGTAAATGTGGACTTTGCATAAATGACATATTAATGGATGGCCACACACTCTTGTCAAATGCTGAAGGGTGACTCCTCAAAAGTGCACAAAGCGCTGTACAAAATAAATTGTATTGTAGGAGCTCATTGCTGAGAAAATGAGTGACCGGAATAAAGGGATCCTGGGAACCCCATTTAAAAGGACCAGCAAGTTTCTCTCACACACAGTGTTTAACAGGTGAGCTAAACATTTAGCCATTCGCAAATCCTGTCTCCTAATCTGTAGCTATACTTGGTTTTCCATTGATAGGCTTGTCTGAAAAATTCTGGCCTCTAAGATCTGTGATTTATATAAATTGCTTGGATCCTTGGTGTACCTCCTGTCCAATTCTCGGTCCTCCATTTTGCAGTTACCATTCAGAAACAAACCTCATTCGTTACATGAAGCGCCTAGAAAACAAAGACCTTTCCCTGGTTCACAGCATGATACCCTTGGTGAGTTTTCTGCTAAATACAAACACTGAAAGGTTGTTTTGTATTCCTCCCCTTCATTTGAGATTGGCATACGCCATATAATGTGAGATCGATCCTTACAAATGTTAATAAACAAGTCTATTTGAATGATTATGGTTTCTTTGTTCATACTAGGGCTCCTGCACAATGAAGCTGAACAGCTCATCTGAGCTCATGGTGAGTTCCTCGTTAAAGATTCTTCTGGTGTTTACCTGGTGTCACATGTTATTTGAATCCCTGAAATCCCATTGTGTTTGTTCCTTGATGCTGATGCTTTAGGGCGTGAGAGGTCTGTGTGCCTCCTGCCGGTCCCATCCTTTGGTTGACTCAGTGCTTTCTTCTCAGCCAATCACATGGAAGGAGTTTGCAAACATTCACCCCTTTGTGCCCCTGGACCAAGCAGAGGGCTACCAACAGCTCTTCAGGCAGCTGGAGAAGGATTTGTGTGAAATCACTGGATATGACAAGATCTCTTTCCAGCCCAACAGGTAACAGTCATGAGTGTATCTGGTATTCATTTGCATCAACATTCAACATCAGAATCCTTCTATATATTTCATGTAGCTATTTGGTATAATGGTGGCTTTGCATTAGGATACTAATTATCAATGGACACATTCTTAGGATTAAGTCTAATTTGGAATAAAAGGTGTTTGGCCTGTGACTAGCTAAACGTGCAACTTCGGCTAATCAGCTACGATTGACCTTTATTTTAATGGCTAAAAGATAATGGTTTAAAATCTGTCTCTGGCAGTTTATCTGCTGATCGCTATTGACTTTGCCCCCAACTAATAGTACATTTTTTTTGTATGGTAATAGACACTCGGATTGTCTCGCTGTACTCTTGATCAGACAAGGAAAATTAATGTTTAACTCCGGTGCGTAATAGGTACATAGAAGTTGCTATTCTGGATGTTCATCAGTGTATGTATGTCTTGGTTCCTTGCAAACAGCCTTATCATACACAATCAGTGTGTGATGTGATTAGTGATTGAAACATGTTTAGGGATTTGAAGTTTTATTCCCCTCATGGGTATACCTAGGGTCCTAGAGCCATAAATTATTTCTAATTATTTAAATTGATCAACTGTTTCAATACAATCATTTAGACACATTAATGGTGCCAACTACAGCTGACCAGGTCACAGCTTTGAGATTGTGACAACCTTCTGGTGCACGTGTAAATTTCCTTTCTTGGGTAGTAAGCTACCTAAGAAGAAGAGTAGTAAGCTAAAACACCAAGTGTAGTAAATGGCAATACTGCACTCTGTCTCCCCAAGGCTATTTTTTATGCAGTGGATGTCTGTGTGTTGTGCTTCCCGTGGCTTCACAGAGCCTAAGTAGATGTTTGTGTTTCTTGTCTAGCGGTGCGCAGGGGGAGTACGCTGGCCTTGCTGCCATAAAAGCCTATCTGAACGCCAAAGGAGAGACTCACAGGACGGTAAGCGCTGGACCTGGGGCACGTGCTCTAAAGGACTGGGTTTCTTCCTCAGAGTACTTTTTGTATGCTGGTTGATGGGAATGGCTGCTGGGTGAGTGGTTTAAGCTGAAGTACATCATTGTATAAAAGCGGCTGAGTCACAGGATGGCCCTACAGAAGTGTTTGTGGTCAGGAGGGGTGACTGATGGGCCTTGTACCTTTACACCAGGCTGTGTGGCACAGCCACCCTGGAACTGGAGCAAGTAAACACCTGGCAAGTCAAGCTTATTTACAGAGCACATCTGCACACATGAAGCAGTTTCAAGGAACTTAACATGACACACAGAGGATATAAAATAGTCTGCGTTTTAGATAACCAGACACGTCAAAAGTTAACTGGAGATGTCAAAAAAATGCCAGTGTGGTCGCACAGAGCCAAACACTAATAATTGTAATGGTGAGAGCCATGCTGATGACTAAGGCCAGCATGGTTTTTGTTATGAGGTTATGGCCATTTTATTTGCTGTGATGGATCAAATATTTCAAATAGAGTAAAGTTGTATTTTGGATTATCTATGTGCACATTCAAATCTACAGTGAACTAAGCAGTGGTAATCAGTATAATCAACTGATAGTAGTTTTTATAATCATCAATAAAATGTGCAGAGTTTTTTGTTGGTCTGTAGGCAGTTATAAAACTAGCGATGGACCTTTCATCACAAAGGAGATATTTGAAGCTTTCAGCTTATTTTGGAATGAATGGTTCAACATTTAGATGATGGGTAATAATACAGTCAAAGGTCATCTGCTTGATATCAAGAGATTTGATATCAAGGAGATCTAGTTTTATACTGTTTGTGTATGGATCTGTAGCAGACTGGGGCTTATGATTAAACTGCAAATTGAACAGATTTACCTTATTTTGATTGTGATTAAGAGCAGAGGCGGGGAAGGCTAGAAGTTGCCAGATTGATTTGAGAGTAGTCATGCATACCGTTGCTTTGATAGCGGAGATCCTGCAGACATGCTGTACTTTGCACCAGGCACAGAGGGGGGCTAATTTTCAGGCCCGGAGTTATATGCCCAAGACTGGCCCATTTCGTCTTGGTTCTGGGGCAACTTAAATAAATGATGCCATCGTTCATGCTATTTATCGTTATCCTGATAAATGTTTTACTGACATTTTAAAAAGAGAAATAACATAGTATTTTGAACTGTTTAAGCAGTCTGAGCTTCTCCAGGCCCACCTGGTATCTTCCTACCACCCGTAGTTTGGGAAAATTCCAGTGATTAACAATAACAAGTGATTAGTTGTGGCACCTCCACAACTCTGCACAGCACTCATTCGGTTCAAAATGACAAGCGATCACACCGACATTCGTGCCCCTTATTTGCGCCATCGTGATTTATCTCGAGTGTGCGGGACAGTTTGCTGGTTAACGTTCAGAAGCATTGTTCTAGAATTTTAAAGTTAATTTTAAAATGAATTATTTAATTTTAAAAGATTTTGTTTCTTACCTGTTACAACAGTTAAGTGGCCTCCCTGGAGTCTCCCACTTGGCCGTTCTGGGCCTGCTTTGTAGCAACACAGGCGATGATACCTGGTGTTGCCGCTTCTTTTGTGGGCATAGGGTGCAACAAGGGGAAGATGAAGATTGAGGAACAAAATAGTGGAGAGGGTTTGGGGGGGTGGGGGTGACCAATTTTTTAGAAGAGAGCTTGGTTCTGGTAGACTTCTATTCTTCAGTCTTCTCTGAAAAATTCAGATGAGAAAACATGGGGGGAGAGAGAGGGCGGTATGTAACTGGTGGATGAATGATACTCATGGATCATTTTACCTGCTTCCATCATGTGGTGAGATGGCTCTTTTTCGCCATCAGTCGAGGCTTAAAGTTTGGTTTTCTTGGCAATTTAAGGTTTAATTAGAAATCCGTAGCTGGGAGAATAGTTTGCCTTTCTCAGCTCCTATAAAAAAAACTGTTGCACAACCTGCTTGTTTTAGCACTATCTGCTGCATATGTAAACTGCATAGTTGTCTCGCGTTGACTTTTTAATCAGATTTTCCCTTTGAGTGCAGGTTTCCCTGATGTTGGGAAATGATACCTTGAAGTTTGGGAATTGTTTGAATGATCACACTGTTTCAAACGTGTGACCACAAATGTTTGATATACCTTTTTTATTTCAGGTTTGTTTGATTCCAAAATCAGCCCATGGGACAAACCCTGCTAGTGCCCAGATGGCAGGATTGAAGGTCCAGGTGGTGGAGGTGGATCGAGATGGAAACATCGACATTGCACATCTGAAGGCTATGGTAGGTTCTTGCGTTGTGGCTTATATGCTAGATTCATTTGTTTTCTTTATTTAATGCCTATGTGCTATTTAGAATGCATCATCATTTTAGATTCTGTATAGAGTTTGACCTTTTTTAAATGTAGTTTCATTGTAATCAAAGGAATTTCCTTGTGAAAATCAGAGCTTTGTCCACAGGTGGATAAGCACAAGGCCAATCTGGCTGCCATCATGATCACATACCCCTCAACTAATGGTGTTTTTGAGGAGAACATTGGTGAGGTGTGTGAACTCATTCACCATCATGGAGGTCAGGTGTACCTGGATGGGGCCAATATGAATGCACAGGTAAAGGCCCTTAGCAAAATCCCCATCTCTCACAATCGTGGCATGTCTGGGGCCGGTGCAGCCTTCTGAAACCCCTTCATGATGTTCTACCTTGTCTTTGCTTCCCCTCTCCTCAAACCTCCATAGGTCGGGTTGTGCCGACCTGGTGATTATGGATCCGATGTTTCCCACCTGAATCTCCACAAAACCTTCTGCATCCCCCATGGAGGTGGGGGCCCAGGGATGGGTCCCATTGGCGTGTGAGGCCTTTACACATAATTCCCTACTGTTCTCCTCTTTGACTCTTGTACATTTTGCTTGATCGGTTATTTTTGCATATTCTTAGGTGATTTTTTTTTTTTCCTCTGCCCTTGCAGGAAGCAGCATCTGGCTCCATTCTTGCCCAGTCACCCAGTGGTCACCTTGAAGTCTGACAACGCTGTCACCTCCCTGGGTACCATCAGCGCAGCCCCGTGGGGGTCCAGTGCCATCCTGCCCATCTCCTGGGCCTACATCAAGGTGAGGTGCCCCTTCCTGTATTGGTCACTTAGCAAAATAAACATGAATCTTATGCTCCCACCCCCACTGTTCTTATCAGAACAAGAAGGTAAGATTCAAGAGATTCAAAGTGTTTCTTGTCATATGTACAGTAGAAAATGCATTTCTTTGTGCAATGAAATTCTTACTTTGCTGTCCACACAAAAATGCAGAGGTACAATATAATGGAAATAAATAGAAATATAAATACTTTTAAGTGTAATGTGCAAAAAATTACAGTATGAGATAGTATGGTATGATGTCCATTATTCATTCTCCTGTCGGCTGTTAAGGAGTCTGATGGCAGTGGGAAAATCTGGTTAAAGTCAACGCGAGTCAACTATGCAGATACCTACACTGTTAAAACCCACTTTAGGGCACATGTTATTTTCAGGGTTATGTGAAGTTATCACAAAGTGAATCAGATGAAAGTACAGAATTTGTCATTGATAGTACTAAGGTTGGGCAGATAATCGATATCTATAAATACAATGTTTTTTTCCTTATACCAGGTCAAACAGCGCTATCAGATTTAAAAACAAACATGTGAAAAATCGCTTTCTATGGTTGTGATAAGCACACCCCACCAAAACGATGGCACACACTGCATGTCCACTGCACGTCCACTGCACACAGTTAAATCCCAGCAATGTAATCATCTTCTGTTTTTCCCTAAAATGCATAAATTGGTTACTATTTAAGACCCTCACTGTTTGGGAGAGGGAGGTTCCTCTATGTATTTCAGCAATGAGAGCATACGAAAGCATACAAACAATTATGATGGATATTATTATCAAACGCCATAATTCCCGTGTTGGGCATCATTTACTTTGGTTGTACAATATTACCACTGCCGGTGCACATTTAATGTGGGCAGTATTTCCAAAACACGTTAACCAAAGAGAGGACATTATATGTCTGTATTGCTTGTAAGCAGCTTCAGGAGCGATACCCAGACCTCCCTCTCCCCAGCTACCTCTACTAGCTCCTCGGGGAGGACGCCGAGGCGTTCCCAGGTCAGCCGAGAGATATATTCCCTCCAGCGTGTCCTGGGTCTGCCCTGGGGCCTCCTCCCTGTAGGACATGCATGGGAAAACCTCTCCGGGTAGCCGCCCAGGAGGCATCCGCACCAGGTGTCCAAACCACCTCAACTGGTTCCTTTCAACGTGGAGAAGCAGCAGTTCTACTCAGACTCTCCCAGATATCTGAACTTCTCACTCTATCCCTAAGGGAGAGCCCAGACACCCTGTGGAGAAACCTCATTTCAACCACCTGTATTCGTGATCTCATTCTTTCGGTCATCACCCATAGCTCATGACCATAGGTGAGGGTAGGGACGAAGATGGACCAATAGGTCGAGAGCTTTGCTTTCTGGCTCAGTTCTTTCTTAGCCATGATGAACCGGTTAAGCGCCTGCAAAACTGCAGATGCCGCACCGATTCGTCTGTCCAGCTCCCGATCTCGCCTACCCTTACTCGTGAATAAGACCCCGGGATACTTTAACTCCTCCACTTGAGGCAGTACCTCTTCCCTGACGTGAAGAGGGCAATCCACCCGTTTCTGGCTGAGAACGATAGTGTCGGACTTGGAGGTGCTAACCCTCATCCCCGCCGCTTCGCAATCGGCTGCGAACCGCCCCTCAGCACACTGGAGAGCCCCAGCAGATGAAGCCAACAGGACGACATCGTCCGCAAAAAGCAGCGAGGCAATCCTGAGGCCACCAAACTTGACACCCTCAACACCCTGGCTGTGCCTAGAAATCCTGTCTCTAAATATTTATAAACAGGACCGATGACAAAGGGCAGCCCTGACGGAGCCCAACCCACACTGGGAACACGTCCGACTTATTACCAGCAATGCAGACCAAGCTTCTTCTCCATTCATACAGGGAACGAATCGCTGACAACAGTGGACCCCGGACCCCATACTCCCGAAGCACCCCCCACAGAGCACCTTGGGGCACCCGGTCGTAAGCCTTTTCCAAATCCACGAAACACATGTAGACTGGATAGGCAAACTCCCAGGCCCCCTCCAGTACCCTTGCAAGGGTATAAAGCTGGTCCAGTGTTCCATGGCCAGGACGAAAACCGCATTGTTCCTCCTGAATCCGAGATTCGACTATCAATCTCCCTCCTCTCCAGTACCCCGGAATAGACTTTCCCAGGAAGACTGAGAAGTGTGATTTCCCCCTGTAGTTGGAACACACCCTCCGGTCCCCCTTCTTAAATAAGGGGACCACCAACCCGGTCTGCTAATCCAGCGGCATTGTCCCTGACCTCCACGCACTGTTGAGAAGGCGTGTCAGCCACGACAGCCCCACAACATCTAGAGCCTTTAGGTACTCTGGGTAGATCTCGTCCACCCCAAGGGTCCGGCCACCACATAGCTCTTTAACCACCCTGGCCACCTAAGCCCCAGTCATGGGCAAGCCCCCCCAGCACCCTCAGACTCTGTGCCCTCAGATGTCTCAAAGTCAGTGTGCATAGATATATCTGAGGCAGGGTTGAGGAGGTCCTCAAAGTATTCCTTCCAGCTCCGGGTGATGTCCCCAGGTGAGGTCAACAGCACCCCCTGCCCACTATAAATAGTAGGAACCAGGAGCTGCTTCCCCCTCCTGATATTCCGGATGGTTTGCCAGAACCTTTTTGAGGCTGACCGAAAGTCACTTTCCATGGCCTCACGGAACTCCTCCCACGCCCGGGTTTTTGCTTCAGAGACCGCCCGAGCCACGTTCTGCCTGGTCTGCCAGTACCCATCTGCCTAATAATAATAATAATAATAATAAAAAATAATAATAATTAAAAAAAATAATAATAATAATTATTCCCGTTAGGCCTCCTCTGGTGTCCACCATTGGGTACGAAGTTTACTCCCACGATTGGCACCGACCACCCTGCAGCCACAGCTCCACAATGGAGGTCTGGAACGGTGTCCATTCAGACTCAATGTCCCCAACCTCCCCAGTTATGCAGTTGGAATTCTGCCAGAGGTGCGAGTTAAAGCTCTGGCAAACAGGAGCCTCTGCCAGACGTTCCCAGCAGACCCTCACTATGTGCTTGGGTCTACCAGGTCTGACCGGCTTTCTCCCCCACCACCTGAGCCAACTCACCACCAGGTGGTGATCAGTTGACAGCTCTGCCACTCTCTTTACCTGAGTGTCCAAGACAGAAGGCCGCAGATCAGATGATACGGTTATAAAATCGATCATTGACCTGTAGCCCCCAGCATGTTCATACCATGTCCACTTATGGACACCCTTATGTTCGAACATGGTGTTCGTTATGGACAAACCATGCATTGCACAGAAGTCCAACAACAGAACACCACTCGGGTTCAGATCAGGGAGGCCGTTCCTCCCAATCACCCCTCTCCAGGTCACACTGTCATTGCCCATGTGAGCGTTGAAGTCCCCCAGCAAAACGATGGAATCCCCTCATGGCACGCCAACCAGCATACCACTAAGGGAATCCAAGAAGGCCGGGTACTCTGAACTGTTCAGCACATAAGCGCAGATGACAGTCAGGGACCTATCCCCGACCGGAAGGCGCAGGAAGACAGCCCTCTCGTTCACCGGGGTAAACTCTATTGTTAATGCCGGGGATCGGACCTTCAGGACCTCCTTTGGCCGCCACCCGATCCACAAAGCACCGAACCCCTGACGTTCCCCTTGCAGGTGGTGGGCCCACCTGGGGACAGTCCCTTTTGCCTTTTTCAGGCTATGCCTGGCCAGGATTGCTTTGGATTGCTCTGTCTGGCCCCTTCCCTGGGGCCTTTTTGCTTTGGGAGACCCTACCAGGGGCTATTGCCCTCGATAACATAGCCCCCAGGGTCACTGAGGCACACAAACCCCTCCACCACGATAGGGTGGCAATCCCCTCTATTATCTATTTTAATTTTTTTGTGGCAATACTCAATTCAAATATCGGCCTAACCCTAGATGACCCCTTTGAATGCTTATACAATAAGGTAAATGTATTGAGTTGAGTTGTAGAAAATGGGAGCAATTTGGTGTTACTTTGTTCTTAAAAAGAATGCAGTATAATTATATTTAAAACTTCCAAAGCGCATACTATTTAAAGCTCTTTTTAAAAAGAGTTTTCTGCAACCAGTCCACATTGTTTCTGATTTTACAGCCACACTGCATTTTGGAAAGAATATGCAAAGATCTTATTTTGAATGAAGATATTTAAGCTAAGCTGAAACCTTAGGTTACCTCATTCACAGGGGAAAACTGTGTAGCACTTTTCTCAAGACCGTAAAACATGACAAGATGCTATTGTTTGATGCTAAACATCCACTTGCTTTTGTGTTTTTATTCAAAGACCAGCTTTAAATTGAAATGCCTCTGAAATGTGGCGCCGCTTGACAGATTCCTACAATGCAGAGCTTCAAGGAATCTTGGGAATGGGGACCCCCAGACGAGCAGCTTGTACTGGCTGATTTTGTTTTTTTTTTTTTTTGGTGAATTGACTTGCAGTTTGGTACACTGGCGAGGCATTTCAGCAGCGCCCCCATCTGGCACCTGAAATGCTAAGCGCCCCCATCTGGCACCTGAAATGCCAAGCTTCAGATTATGAGCATATAGCCTTTCCCACTATACTACCTGCTGCCTCCTCATGTGGCTACAGGGAGCAGTTCTGGCCAAGGCGCATGTCAGGTCCCATCTTTAAACGGTTTGCCATTTAACCTTCTGCTCTCTTGTCACAACTAGATGATGGGTGCCAAAGGCCTGAGGCATGCGACGGAAGTGGCCATCCTGAATGCTAACTACATGGCCAAACGGCTAGAGAGCAACTACAAAATACTCTTCAGGGGAGTGAGAGGTGCGTCTTGGGGTCAATACTCGTCATTTTGGTTCTGCTGCTGCTGGCTTGTAGCATGCTGTCCAAAGTAGGTTTCAGTTTGTGATGATCCAGTCTCCAATGGAAGCTCTTTTTTTCTCCCTTAAACTTAAAGTGCTCAGCTGTCTGCATGATCCATGAATGGTATTCTCAGTTTAACAAGTACAATGTTGAAATGACACAATGACTTTTACAGTAAAAGGTCTTTTGTTTAAATGGCATTTGCTTAACCAAGCAAATAGGAATAATAGACAAGCTGGTCAACTGATATGGGTTTCTTTTTATTGTAAATGACATCTGACTGATAATTAGGGTATAGTTTGGCCGACATTGTATTGAAATATGGGCCATTAAGAAATGTGAATTTTGAGCAGCAAAAAAAGTGGAACTTTATTAATAAACATTTACCTTGAGCAATATCTAAATAAACCCTCTAAATAAACATGCACTTCATTAAATTCAGCTATATTTTATCACAGAACTGAACATCACTATGGTGTAACTAGGTCTGTATACTCTGAGCCAAAACATTATGACCATCCCAACGTGAAGTAAGCAACCTCAACCATCTCATCGCCGATGGGCCTGTTGATATGAGTAGGGGTGTTAACATGGCACAAATTAATGCATTTTAAAAGCCCATTCTTCATGAACAGTGCCATTATATGCAATGCCTGCCTGTATCACCTGATATAAAAAATATGAATCGGCTCAGTGTGTCTGGTAACCACTAGTGCACAATGTGTATGTAGCCCCTATGGGTTTTCCGTAGGGGACATTTTGCTTATAGATTTGCAAACTCTGTCATAAGCTTGCATAGTGTCTTAAAGACATGAATCTATTAAATGCATAGCTTACTGAAAGAGGGTGAAACTAACCAAGGTCCAGTCATTGATGACTTTGTTCAGTGGTGTGAGGAGTCTTATCTCCAGTTGAACATATCTAAAACAAAAGATATGGTTATTGATTTTAGGAAACAACAAAATGGGCACGGAGTCACTTTAATTAAGGGTCAGAAAATCATATAAATATCTTGGCACTATAATCAATGAAAAACTGAACTTTGATCAGAATTGCAAATCAGTTTTGTAAAAACCAGCACCTTTACTGCCTCAGGAAACTTGCTCATTCCCACATTGACCAAAAAATTTAATCTTTGTTTTATCGTTCTTATATTGAGTGTTTTATCCTTTTTGTTTGGTGGCATGGTTCGGTCAGACCTCTGTCACAGGGAAAAACTCACTAAATCAGATAGTGAGATGGTCCAGTCATCTGATAGGTGAGCCACAGTCTTGTTTAACCTCCCTGTACTCTAAACAGGTACAGAGGATAGCTTTATCAATCCTTAAAAATGGTTCCCATCCTCTACGGGGTGAATTTCAGCTTCTTTCCTCAGGTCGGAGGTTTCTTTTTCCAAGATGCAGGACAAAGCGTTATAAAAACAGCTTTGTCCCTGTTGCTGTTACTGAATTAAATAAGAACTGTTTTTGTTTTTGACTCGGAATGTTAAATTACTATATATGTGTTACAGTGAGGTTTATATTTATTAGGTATGCGTGTCGTTGAAGGGATGCCGAATGCTATCATTTTTCTGTTAAGCAAATTTACCTTACCTATGGGTATGAATAAAGTTACCTTACCTATGGGTATGAATAAAGTTACCTTACCTTAAATGGGTGGGGATCTAGCGGCAGTAGGCGAGTTCCAGTTGAGCAACAAGAGATGGAAAAGCCCATTGCACAGGGTGAAGTGCAGCTGGGAAGGCCTCTTTAGGTCTAAGCATGAATAATATTCAATGCAGTCTGCTAAAGGTTCTAAACTTTTGTTTATCCTCAGGATTTGTTGCTCATGAGTTCATCCTGGATGTGAGACCTTTCAAAAAGACGGCCAACATCGAGGCAGTGGATATAGCAAAGAGGCTGCAGGATTATGGTAGGTGCAAAGTGGGTTCTATCCAACAACTTGGGGAGGGACAAAGCACTGGAGGTTGTATCCGTACTGCACCTGTCTTCTGCCTGATTTTCACCATGTGTCGGACAGGTTTCCATGCACCCACCATGTCATGGCCAGTAGCTGGGACCTTGATGATCGAGCCTACGGAGTCTGAGGACAAGGCAGAGTTGGACCGTTTCTGTGACTCCTTGCTGGCGATTAGGCAGGAAATAGCGGACATAGAAGACGGCAGGATGGACTCGCGTATCAATCCACTGAAGGTGCAGACGGATCGTTTAAGTGACCAGAGCCACATACTGCATAATAGATGTGAACCTTTCGGGAGTATCAATCAGATTTTATTAAAATGCCGTTTAGGGAAAAGGCGATTTTAATAAACTGGATTATTTGCAGTTCCAACTCGTAATACATTGTTAGCAGCAGAAAAGCTGATAGGTATTTCTTGTCATGCTGATTCCCTGTTTTCAAGCTGGTATAAAGCAAGAAGACAATGCTAGCGATCGATCTGGTCTATACTGTGGGACACGGCTTATGCTGTGGGTGGTGAATGCGATGCTGAACTGCAGAACTATGCATCTCCTGCAGATGGCGCCTCACTCCCTGGCCTGCGTATCATCCACAAAATGGGACCGGCCGTACACTCGCGAATGTGCCGCCTTCCCCTTGGTGAGAAAACCCCCCCATCACACTCATGTTGTTTTATCTGTTATTGGATCTCCCATCTGTATCACACTGCTCACACTGCTTTGTGCACTGCTTTAATCCTCAGCCTTTCGTGAAGCCAGAATCTAAGTTCTGGCCATCGATCGCCAGGATTGATGACATTTACGGTGACCAGCACCTAGTGTGTACCTGCCCCCCCATGGACGTTTATGAGTCTCCCTTTGAGAAGAAGAGGGCATCCTCGTGACGGCAGGATTAATAGGGTGCACGCTCTTCTCAAAGCTCGGTGTTGTCTGAATTCTCCGGGCCCCTCACCACTTATCTCGCTCCCCCACAAAGTTTGCAGTGGGTAGCCAAGATTTACATTCCATGTTGTACAAATAATTGCCTCCGCTTCACAAAACTAAACTAGAATCAATAGGTTGGATTTTTTTTTTTTTTTTACACATTTGTTTGTATAGAATTTTATATTTGTTTGTCTTAATTGCTGCGCTGTGAAATGACTAACTCTTGCAGGGCTACGTTCTAATTTAAGTAACCAGTGACTAAATAAATGTTTTAAAGTTGTTTCCCTGTGACTAAAGGATAATGCTTCACCTGGGGAAGAAAGAGGTGGGAGAAAACGCATGATACCATGGTAACGGCAAATACCGCATTTCAAAAGGTGTACATGAGGTGTGAGCTGTGTCTGAAATTGCTGACCTTGTTTGCTTTAAGGGCAGGTGGATGGGATAATTAGGGGGGAAATCCAGTCAGACTTGGAAAGTTTTACATTCTCTACATAAAAGCAGCCCTCACTGTGTTTTGTTTATAACATAAGCCAAAAGAACTAAACCATGTCCAACGCATCATATCGGATTTATTATTCATTTTTATTTTTTTTAAAGGAATGGGATTTTATTGAAAAGACGACCACAATGCTGGCCAGTTACCAGTAAACTGAAGCCTAGAAAATACTCAATCAGCAGCTCTTTTTTCTGGAATCAAAATATTTAATAGATTCATATCAATTATACCATGTATAAAATTTGTGACTCGCACAGAGCGATGCGAGCCCTTGGAGTGATATGGAGGCAAAAAAGGTCACCACACACACGGGGCCTAATGATCCATTAAAACAGAATATGCAATGGAATATATAAAATCGACAAACTGCAAAAGGAATTTCGACGTAAGTAGGTTTTTTTTTTTTTCCTTTTTTCTTCATCTTTAAGTGCAATAAAAACGGCACAAGACTGATGGAGTGACGAGGCGTCCACGTGACGTATACGGCTGGCGGGGGGGCGGCAAGAGCGAGAGGAGCACAGTCACTGGGGGAGGGCGACTAGGCAGCCACAGCAGGGGATGACGATAAGAGCAGGTTCGGAACGAAAAGCTGCTTTACTTTTAAAGACAACCATTATATAGATCTCGACCTGGGTGGGGTGGGATTAAATACACAAGTTCGTAGGGATAAAGGAAGCGTTTTGTGCATACATTTAAAAGGCGATGAGGAACGTTTGTGAGTCACAAAAGAACAAGAGATCCTGATCCCCATAGCCGCATCCTGGTCCCTGAGGTTGGTCAGTGTCTTTGACCCTTTGCACCCATTACAGGTGTGGTGGTGCTACAGTAAGCGACTGGGGGGTGGGGGGTTTACGTGCTGAGGCGCCCCCCAGGGCGCTGGCTTTGTCTCTCCCCGTTCTCCCGACGAGACGATTTGAGCAGCAGGTAGCATTCAGGGGCAGGAGGGCAGGTTATGAGGCTAGGTGATCACGGCCTCGATGGCTGATGGGCGACTGAGCCGGGCGGGGGGGGGGGACAGTTACAGATGGCTGGGTGTTTGGAGCTTGTGCGTGCGTGCGTTTGTTGGGGTGCGTCACTCATTGACGTGCACCTGAGAGCTCATCGGCCCTTGCTGTAGCCAGGGAAGAACTGGTCCAGAAGCCCCTGGAGGATCTTGTTGAGGAGCATGACGTAATCCTTCCCGAGGTCATGCCGGCACGCAGGGCAGGAATACACCTCCGCACGGAATGACCTCTGCAGGCACGCCTGGGGCCAGGACAGGGTAGGGTTGCAGAATGAAAATGAGACAGAAAACAATGCTGTGCCCTTAACAGAGCAATCAGGCAGATATGGGGTGTGGAATGTTGCATGGTCTTAAAGGGCCGGGCACCTTGCAAACGTTATGGACGCAGGGCGTGGTGACTGGGTGGAACACTAGCTCCTGGCAGCAGACACACATGAAGATCTGCTCCACCTTCCGCAGGAAGTTCTGCACAAACGACACCAGCATCAGTGGTCACTGCGACGGCCCATTTAATTAAACCCTCTATAACCGTGTTTCCCAGTGTGGTCCTCCAGGAACAACAGACAGTCCATGTTTTTGCTCCCTCCCAGCTGGGAGGGAAATGTTGACTGTCTGACAGGGAACTTGGAGTGAGCAAAACCATGGATCAACTGTGGGTCCCAAAGGACCGGACTGGCAAACACTGCTCTTAAGAATAAAGATACTTTAGGCATAAATGAAACTGCAGTTACAAATCATCCATCTAATCAGCAGTGCACCATTACGCTCCCTGTGCAGACACCCTGCAGGGGTATTATTCTACATTCAAAAGTCATTACTATACCACGGAAATACATGGTACACTCCAACCACCACATGCACACTATATATCAGTCAAACTGTATGTGACAATTTGTCTTTTGTTAACTGCGTTTCAATATACTACATGTACACTATATGGGCAAGTGTATGTGGACTCTATTAAATAGAAAAATTGTCTAATTATGCCACAGCCATTGCAAGTTTATAATTACTGTAAGCACATAGTGATGCAATATCCTGTAACAAACATGAGCAGCAGAATGAGTGGTTGACAGAAAAGGTTGGTACTGTCACAGGTCGTCATCCTCCACAAAGTCAGTTTGCCACATTTCTGCCCTAGGGTGTTTCCCGTACAATGATGACAATTTCCCAAAACCATCGTCCATTGTTTGTACCGCAGGAGTTTGAAGCTTTTCAGTTCAAGCCACCCTTTATACGTATTATTGCTTTACCATGGTTCCAAAGGTGCTTGGCGTGACTCATGAAGGTTGCTTGCAAAACCTCACAAACTTCATAATAATATTTCTAAACATGACTTGTATGATGTTTCTTGTAGAGGAAAAAAACAGTTATTAGTATTTGGCTACAATGCATTTAGTGAAATCAGCTCTATTATTTTATTATTTTTTTTTATCACAGATAATCACACTATTCACACTTATAAACTCTTGATCTGCTACTGAGCATATAGTCTCTTAGGGCTCAGTGAGAATGATGGATGTTCATCAGGAATCTCATGTATGTGGCCATGGCTTTCAGTACTGGTGCATCTTTAAAAAATATTTTTCATATTGTAACAAAAGCGCTCAGTGATTATTCATAGCCATGAACTCACTTGTGTTTTATTTGCTTTCCCCATAAACATCGTACTATGCAAGTTCACAACATTGTTACCTCCATAGTTCGAACTATGGTTTCGGGGAAAGCACCTACATCATACTTGCAGAATTTCAGCTACACAAGTTGATAGCGTAGTTAGCATCTTTGCTTTTGTGAGATGCATCCCTGGTCAAGCACCAATGAGGTGAAGCTCCCAGGCCTTTCGACCTTCGCCAAGGTCAGTTGCAAAGTGGTAGCGACACACGCTCACAGAAAGGGACTTGAACACCCGACATCAATGTCCAGCCTGAATGGCAGAAAATCCCACCAGGAATGTTCCAACATCCAATGGAAAGCTTTCCCAGGATAGCAGAGCCTATTATAGCAACAAAGTGCGGGCCAGCTTTATATTAGTGTCCATGGATTTGGAATGAGATGCTGTACAAGCTGGTGTCCACATACTTTTGGCCATATAGTGTATGAGAACCACTGACAACCAGAGACAAATTCCCTGTAAGATTCTTGGCTGTTATGCTCTATTCTGACAATGAGGTAAGTGCAGGCTATCCGAACCAGGCCTGTGCTGCTGCAGACTCCAAGCAGCGGTGTTTACGGATACAGCCCCGGCAATTTCTCAAGGTAACATGTCGCGTGTCTCACGAAAACCCTTCCCAGGACACTTGGCAGACAAGCATGCTCACCGGCCCCTCCTTAAGGCAATCCAGAGCCTCATCCCACAGCTTCCTGTTGGGGGTGTCCTCACGGATCAGCGCCAGCTGCTGCTCAGAGAGCTGGAAGGACTCGCATGTTTTCGATCTCTTGACTGGGGGTTGCTTCTGGGCCGGGTCTGTGGGAGGGACAGAACCAGGGGCTACAAAGTAGGTCCTCGAGTGTCACTGTTTGATCTAGAAACTGCATGTTAGATGGCTGAAGGCAGTGATATCAATAACCTTCCAAGGTACAGGTAACTGACTGGTCCCACAACAGCTAGCATGCTGACCAGCTGTGATTAAAATGTTGTGTAATCTGCCATTATGCTTACAAATCCCTGGTGATATTTATATTTACAAAATAAAGGTGTCATAAATCACTGAATTATAATGTTAATTATACAATGAGATACATTTTACCATTTAAAAAAACGCTTTGAAAAATATTACCATGACTACTACGGTATATATACTTTTTATATATTTTTATTTTATATATTTTTTTTCATTATATTTTAAGGTTTACTAAATACCCTCTGCATAGACCCAGAATGTGTAGAAACCGTGCTGTAGGACAGGTTGTACAGCAAACGTATAAATTCAAAATTATTTTTATCGTCGCACAACCAGGTTGGTAGAATTTAGATTCACTCCATCTCAGTGCAACTATTGGACACAGTGCAAAGGGCTACAAGACACACGGTATTCACACGATTCACACGATATTCACAGCTCACGCTAAAGCCACACCTGCAAGTGGGTGCAATGGATACAGTGTGTTGTATAGTGCAGTTTTTTTTCTGAAGCAAACGTAAATGCCGAATATGATGCATATAACAAATACCTTTACATTACAATATAGAGAGAGTGCATTGTGAAGCAGCGTTCTGAGTGGCTAGCCGGGGGTTAGGAGATTAAAAAAGAAATGTGCTTGTAGCATGTGCTGTTTGTAAATCAGTGCTGACAGAAATATGACGGCAATATTAGATGACGGCAGCTCCCCCTAGTGGTGCAGACCTCCAATGAAATTCTCCATTCCAGAAAGAGAACACAGCAATCACATGACGACTTAACGGATTAAAAGCTTGCGCGCGGTATTATGGTCCCGGTGACCAGCGGCGCCAGGGCCCATGCGGACGCCACCACAGCTCCCTACCGGTCTCCTTCCGTTTCTTCACGCTGTCGTTGCACGCTGCTTTGGCTCCGCGTTCCCTCACGTCTTTGTCTTCGTCCACCTCCGCTGCCACCTTGTGCTTATCCTGTACGATCTTCTCTGGGGCGTTCTTCCTCGGCCGGCCCCTCCCGCCGCCCCTCCTACCCCGGGTCCCCCTTCGGACCTCTTTCTTAGTCTTATTAGCCATGGCCTCCAGGTAACCTTCTGGATACTATGGAATTTACATGACATTCTACAGATGACAGGATCAAATATTCCCAGATACTCCCACATCATCTCAGATACTGCCACATATTCCCTGATACTCCCCAATACTCCCATATGCCCTCACATATTCTGTGATACTCCCCAATACTCCCACATAGTGCACTGCCCCCTTACATGTCAGGCTGTTACTTAAGCTCATTGTTTTCATATAAAGGCTTGCTTTCTCCACCATACATTTCTGGAATGAGTGATGCTACGCAGGACAGCAGCTACCTGCACAGACAGCCCCAGCTTCTTGATCCGCTCTGCCCCCTCTGGGGTCCAGGGCGCCGGCTCCTCGTCATCTCGCCTCAGCAGGTACCGCCAAACCAGGAAGCCACATTTACCAATCTCAGGCCAGTATTTCACCACCTGTGGACAAGCGCACACATGCATTTCACAAGTAATGATCCACAAAGAGAAAACCCGAGTGAGGCTGCATAAGGCAGCTCAGACTGCCAAGCTGATCACTATGGCCAGGACGTTAAAGGCCATAAGTGCAGGGGCACTGGTAGCTTGGGTACCCTGGAGAAACACTCGATCGTGGCTGAGTCCCAGCAACTATACATTCCAAAAACTCCCTTCTGGCAAAAGTCCATCAAGACTAATACCTTATGTCACCAAGAATGTTCCTTCCCCAATCAAGCTCATTAGCCAGATTCAGACTTCCATGGGACCCGCACATTAATTCAGCCGGCATCTCATTTATTTACATAAAGTTTCCATCCATTTTATTTATTTCTCTATTGTCTTGTCTTGTCTTTGTTGATCTTTTGCACAACTTCAGCCTCTTATACTATTGTCTGTTGTATCTAGTGTTTTGTTGCTGCATGCTTGCTTATTCTTGCTATTTTTATTTATTTTGAATTCTTGTGACTGCACTGAGACACCATTTCCTCATACAAGCAAATGTTTATCCATCCATTTTCCATACCCGCTTCTCCTGTGCAGGGTGGCTGAGGTCTAAGGCAGGGAATAACCCTGGATGGGGCACCAAACCATTTGTGGGCACACATGCCCGGGCATGCTGGGCAATACCTTTGGTGGGGGGTAAAGTGGGGAAACCGGAGGAAACCCCACGATGACACGGGGAGAACAAGAAAACCGCACGACCGAGGTCAGTGTTCTAAGGGTACAAGCAGGCTGACTCATTAGGGGAACAGCTAAACCACTGAGTCTGCTTAGGTCACAGCCGCCACCTGGCAGGTAAGCGAGGCACCAGGGCCTTCGTAGGTCGTGCCCTACCTTGTAGATGCCGTCATACCGGTTCCCTTCTTCGGGGGCATACTTGCTGATGCGCCGCCCCTTCGAGCTACGGACCACCCGAACCGGCTTGCCCGCTCTCCAGTTCCTGGACTCTGCCCCGTCCTTGTCATTGAGAGGTGCATCACAGTTGAGTGCCAGAGCCCTGTGGGACACGGGCCGCCCCATTTACTCGCCCGGTTAATGAATTAACAAGGCGTCCTTAACAAGATTCAATCAACATCAGTGTAAATGGGAAAAGTCTGACGTTTTAGGCTCATCCAAAACTGTGCTTTAGACTGGCTTCTAAATTCATTTATTTAAAGATATTATTGATCCCACACAAAAGAAATCGGTAAGAGATGGTGTCTAACCACACTAAGTTATACACACTGAGTCATGGAATCACATACAAATGACCCAAGCTAACGTTTTATGACCATTTTACAGTCTAGTACTTCAAATTTGTGTACAAATGGAAGGAAGGAAGGGTTAGACAAGTGTTATTCTAGTTTAAATGCAATATTCCTTTTTTACCCAAATGGCTTGATGAAGGTCCACGATGCTGATCCTACAGCAGGTATGCGAGTACCTGTTATAGTGGGTCAAAGTTTGGTCAAAGCAGTGCTCCCCAATGCGCTTGTTCCCCGACAGGTCGCGACCCCCGCTCCCCGTGTAGGTGAACTCGTCGCCCCTGTCCTGAAGGGCAGAGACAGAGGCGGAGATAGCTGCGGTCAAAGACACATATATGCAGCACACCCAATACTGCAAGGCCTCAACAGGAGAGAATACGGGCGTTGGGGGGTTTACCCCCCCTGTTTTCCATCCCTGCTGAGGCCAGCAGTCTGTGATAGTGAAGGGCAAATTAACTAGGAGGGCACTGAAGACTGACTTCAGGGTCAGACTTGCACAAGTATCATTTGTTCTTTGCAGAAATTGATTAACTTGGATCATTTGAAGATATAAATAATTATATTAATACTTATATAATAAGTAATAAATTCCCGGGGAATACCTAAATCAGACCACTTTACCATGGTAAAACAATAATACATATAAACTTTGTGTGCCTCTTTTCCTGAAGACAATCTTTGAGGATAGAGTACAACTGAACTATCAAGTCAAGTTGTAAAAAGGAAAGACTGGAGCCATCTTTACTTATACAGCTCTGGAAAAAAAAGAGACCACAGCAAAATTTTACCTTTCACTCATTTTTCAGGTTATGAGAATGCATCTGTGTAAAATATACACTTTTTATGCAAACTCCAGCCTGGCTCTTCCGTCTGTCACTGATGAAGGGCTTCTTCCTTGCTTGCCTGACAGTGTAGCCTTCTGCCAGCAGAACCATAATTAAACCAGGATTTAAAAATGCTTGTTAAAAATGTTTAAAAGATAATAAGTGGTCTCTTCATTTTTCCCAGAGCTGTAAATTTAAATCAGAATATAGGATCTGCTACAGAACCAAAGAGAACAGAATGGGGAGGAATGGCGGCCTGACCTGCCCAGAGCTGTTGGACACCTACCACTTCATCTTCAAAGCCTCCAGCCAGCACCAGCGAGTAGGAACCATCATTACTCCTGCCATGGATGCCGCCCACATGGGGCCTGTGGACCCCAGCCTCACTCACCTGGAGGTAAAGAGCAGAGATGGAAGGTTTGGGTCCAGAAATTACAAATCTAGACCAAAATTTTCCTTCAACCAACCAGTTGAGTATGAAGAGTCACATTCACAGAATACTCAACTGGTTGGTTGAAACAAAATCTTGGTCTGGATTTGTAATTTCTGGACCTGAACTTTCCACCTCTGGTAAAGCCAAAGCATGTGGCATATGCTGTAGGTGCTGGCTAGTTCTCAGCCTCGCATCTGCATGAAGATAATCCCCAAGCTTGGGGTGGAACTGGTCTAACCTGCACTCGAAACTTCCAGGTGGTTCCCACAGGCACGCCTGGTATGGGCCCGTAGTGGTTGGATGGGACGATGGTGCATTCCTTAGTGCGCCCCACACAGGCCATTCCCTGCAGCACACACAATAATGTCGGAAATATGCTGCTGTTGCACCTTAATGCAGAATGGTGTTTCTCGAAACGGTCCTTGATGACCCCCACCCCCCCCGCCCCCCTCCAGTCTATGTTAGTGCAAAAACGTGGTCTGTCTGGGGGTCCCCGAGGACCGGTTTGAGAAACACTGATATAGGATATCAGTGATAGAAAGGCAGATGTATTCATTTTTAATCCTCATTAATCTGTTGTATTAAACCCTTGAACCAACAGCTCACAGCTCAGCCTAGCATTCCTGCACATAACAAAGGCAATTAGGAAAAAAAAGGCGACAGCCCAGCCAAACCCTTTTATGAAGGTTGTGGGGGGGCGGGGGGGGGCTCTCTTACTGTCAGCTACTGTATAGATGTGTGCTCTTAGCAGGCTAAATTTCCTGGGGAAAAAAAAAATCCAGGATGCAAGAAAGGGGTGAGAAAACGTCCCATGGTCACGGCGCCTCATCGAGTGCTTACCGTCACGCGTACTAAGCCAATGCTTCACAGATAATAAATCAGTGATGCTAAATGCAGCTGCTGGCAGTTTACGGCAGACCACTCATCTTAGAAGCAACATCTCCAGTATTCCTGAACCCCTCGAGTCCTCAGCTTGGGCTGGTGCAGTATAACACAGACCCTCACACCCAAACAACATTACCACTGTAATGATTCATTCAACCAACAACTGTTTCGCTTTCAGATTTGATCTACAAATAGGATCTGTGGTCTGCAACCTTGACCAAACCCGGTGAACAAATTGCTCTCCCCACTGGCAGAACTGGGACTCTGATCTTGTCTTCATTGGTTCTGTTCACAGTTTTAGCTGGCTAATGCAAACGTCAGCGCTTCAAAGAACTGTGTATTTACTGTCGAGCTTGCCACAGTACTCAATTACTGCAGCAAACTCAGTCTATTACACTATTAATTATAACGTGCACTTTCTATTCAACTGCACAGTACTTGTCACTCCCCTGAAACAACTGATATAACTAAAGGAATTTATATTAACAAACAACAGAACCTTGATGGCTGTGAGAAACACACATACACTGACTCCCCCCACCCCCAAACCACTTAAGTTTACATTTAGTTTACTTACAGAGGCTAATATTGAAGGTAACATTTGAGAAAGCAGAGTCAGACAGTTTCTGGATTAACAGGAGTGAATGGCCTTGCTCAAGAGCCCAATTGTGACATCACTCTGCCGACCATGGGATCTGAACATACGATCATAAGCATCCTGCAGATCCACACACCACCCCTGTTGTCTTACTAAAGCAGTGTTTCCCAACCAAAGGTCTATTGGACCCTACAGACACCTACAACTGCTGCTTCTATTTGGTGAGATTTGTCTTGAAACAGAATGAGGTGTTGATCTTGGTGCGTGCTGCTTGGAGACCCAAAAAAACCTGCCTACCCTGCTGCCTGCAATGCCTCTACTACAGTACCTGTGATTTTGTTGTAACACGTTTGGACTGTGGACTGTCTGGCAGGGAGTTGGGATTTAGCAAAAACACGGACCGTCTGGGGGTCCCCGAGGACCGGGTTAAGAAACACAGTTCTAAAGGAACCAGCTTCAATTCACCTGATTGGCACATTCCACAGGATCCAGCCCCCATTAGTCCCCAGCAGGCTCCAGGCAGGTCCTCACCTTCCCCCAGTCTCTCTGGCTCTCAGTGTGTGCTGATGGCATCTTGGCCCTCTTCTTGCTGGCCTTCAACTTCTCCCCGGCCTTCACCACCTCGCTGGTGTCATTCTTACATGTTGGGCAGTACCTACAAGAAAGCACCATGGACTGAATACAAGGGGGACTGTGCACATTGCTGTGTGGAGAAAGTCTCTTTCCGACACAAACGTACTCTAAGATTTCACTACACTAAGTTCACCATGAAATTACATACTTCGCTGCTGTCATTTAATGCGCGTTACAAAAGACAACATGGTGGCTCAGTTTCAACGTTTATCTCAAAGTGCCTACTGTAAATTACCTATAAAAGGGCATGTGACGACTTTATTTCATTTAATAATTCAATAAATCCTTGTCTTAATAAAATGATTCATGCAAAGCTGTCTGTCTGGCATTTCCTTGAACTACCCCTTAGAATGACTTATCAAAAAAGAATAAAGTATGAGAAAAGTAGATGCAGTAGAACAGCAGCAATGTATCCCCTGGCTGGCCCGCCTCACCATGTAATGCCTGCTCCTCCCACACTCCCAAACCCCACAATCTCTAGTCCCCTACAAACTCTCCCCACCTCCAAAGAAAATCTTAATGTAATCAGGTCCAGGACAAAATCACCAAGAGTGCATCTAATATTAGGGAGGGGGAATGACCCCTGCAACCACGTCACAGTCATGGAGTGATCGACCTCTTCCTGAGGGTGCCCTGCTTCAATCTTGGTGTGATTTGTCTTAAATCAAAATAGGCCCCAGACACACAGTACTCCTGGGAAGTTTGAAAAAGATCCATCGCATACTATAAGAGTTACTGTATTCACAAGCTCAAGTGTCTTCTGCTGCCACCCCAAGGATCCTTTGCTGCCACCTAGCACTGTGGCTTCAATTTTGGTAAGATATGTCTTGAAATGAAATCAGGTGTAGATCTTCATCCATAATTTTTTTGTGAAGTGGTAAAAAAATGCTTTTTGAATTATTGCCTTCACAAGTTTCTTTTGCACTGATTTACCTTCCCTTTCCTGCCATTAAGTAGAGTTGCTTCATTTTTCGTGCAATTTGTCTCAAAATTTGAGCAATTCCAAACCTTTACTCATACAATGTGTCCGTGGTTTGAAAAATGTCTGTCAAATACTTCTTGAGGTATTACACTGATGAAAAGTGTCTACGGTTCCACAAGTGACAGAAAGTTCCAAAACTTTATATATTCCCAATGGAATACAAAATAAATAAATATATAAATAAACATATTAACAAAAATATCACCAAAAGCAGCTACCCTTATTTAGGTCAAAATGCATTCCAACTACTTAGAAAAATCAGGTTTGTGTCACGCCCTGTTTGCATAGTCGTATGTTGGCCACACAAAAAATTACCAGACACATTCTGCAACAGCCCAGATGGACACTGATTTCTCAGAATGTCAGTGATGTCTAGACGTTCACCATAGAAACTTAGCAATTTAACAATCTGCAGCCATTCTGTCCCGCCTGTTTACCTTACACAATGCATCCGTTGTTTGGATGGATAACCACAGCCGAAACAAATTACTTTTTTACGTTCATGGCGGAATTCCTCCTTGCCAACTTCATACAGAAATCAAGCCACACCATCAAGAACGGCGCCGGCCTGACTTACCAGTCCTCGTCGTCGGGGACGGTGGCCAGTGGCGGGTTCAGGCAGTAGATGTGGAAGGCCATGTTACACTCGTCGCACAGCAGCTGCATGTGAGCGTCCTGCTTGCCGCCACACACGCAGCAGGAGCAGAAGCGGCACTCCAGCTCTGGGTCAGCCTTACAGTGCTTACATTCTGGCCCGGTCTTCCCTACACACACACAGACACACACACACACACAAAGACAAAGGCCTGCAGCTCATAATCATAGCTTCTAATATAAATTGTACTGAATTTACTGTGTTATATCACTGCTAATGTGCACTATCAAAATAATTATAGTCATTTAGCAGACGTCAAGACACGTAGGAGTGATGAAAGCTTGGGTACAGAAAGCAGGGGCAGCCAGCAGCCCGGCAGACGTCTCAGGTTAAGGCTCTTGCCCTGGAGCACAGAACCCTAACATGCTCATTAAAACATCACATTCATTTTTTTCCACTGTCACGTGAGGTGCTCCTGCATTCACTCCTAAACTGGGTTTAGGAGTGAATGCAACCCCAGTGTAATCCACGGGGTTACACTGGGGTTGTGGCACAACATATACAAAACATCCCGGAGGAGGTGCATGCTGGGATACCATCCCCAAGTCTCTGAGTCAGAACACAGCTTAGCTGGCAGCTCTACACCGGTGGGAGGACAGCTTTGAGGTGGTGATACACCTCCCTCCGGCGACAGGTGGCCTACGCATGTTTCAAACCCCTAGTCCCCCTTCCCAGGCCTACGTTTGAATGGCCCCTCAGCCGCCGATAGGGGGGGTGCGCCGGCTCTCTCAATCTTGTAAATCTCATCCACAAAGACAATCTTGCAGTCGCAAAGGACATCATCGCGGTCCCTGTAACACAAAGCAGACAGTGTGGGAAAGCAGCAAGCCCCGTGATGGGGGGAGAGCAAGTGCCATGGGGTAGGAAACACTAATTAACATGTGACTATTATTGTGACAAGCCT
>JAODKF010000046.1:32142156-32153053 GCA_026779585.1 Mormyrus proboscirostris
AAGCAAGCCTTAAGGGGGGGCAGTAAGGCTCATGATAGGGTGGGAGCAATCCCCATTGGGGGGGATTACGAATTCACTGTACATCTATATAAGATGTATAATAAACACATAGTTTTACTTGTATATTAACACTTAGCCCATTAAAACTGATGGAAAATTACTTCAATTTAATTTCTTCTCGGAGTATTCAGTAGTAAGTATCTGTTAAATATTCAGGGGTCTGGAATGATCCCAGTGCCCTTATTACATTATGTAAATTATGCTAACTGAAGTTGAAAACCATTTAGTCGAGACAGAGTATAAACAAGCGTCTCAGCTAGCATCGCCCGTAAACAGAGATGAACTTTTCAACACGGTTAGACAAAAGCATTTCATAAACACGGTGAATCGCTGAATATCAGCTGCGGGATGTATCAAACCATGTTTCAAAATAGGCCCGTCCATAGAGGAGGTATTTTTGCTGCTCGTATATGAAAAGACAACTACATTTGGCAGCCACAAACATGCTTATTTCCTTCTTTTAAATGCTGACCTTTTTTTTGCATGTTAGCTTTTAACTGAATACAGCCATCTCCGATCTTCGTTAGTACTGTTCTTACCGCAGCAGGAGTTTTGCCCGGACCTCCTTCTTAGTCCTGGAGATTTCATTAAGAGCTGTGATCTCAGCATCGAACCAGAAGCCCCTCTCCTCCGGGACGTCAATGTTGTAGTTCACCATGACGACCTGGCCCAGCTTCAGCTGATCCCATCTGAGCAGGGTCCGAGCGCGGGGCCTGACGTATTTCGCACACATTTCCACGACTCCATTTTCCGGGTAGCTACAGGACAAACGACAGAAAAACCTCTGGATTCCAATGCTACATTCAGCAGCAAAAAAAATCTCAAAATTAGTTGATAAAAATTAATAAAACAACACGTATCTAGGGTTGGGTTGACAAAGATACTATAAATAGTACTGAGTCCAATACAATGCGAATGTACTCATACTCATCTTCGTGACAATGTGCCGAAACCTGTAACCCATAACAAGTGACAACGTATCAGCGATATCATTAACGAGCAAAATGGGACCACAGAGACTCGAGGTGTGGAAGTACTTCCAAATTAACAACAAAGCACAGTGCACTGCAAACTGCGCAACAACCCACCCTGCGCAGACCATCATTTTACACAGAGACTCAGTCGGCAAGTTTTAACACCTGCTGATTAGGAGATCATCCGCACATCATTTTTTTGTTTTTTTTTTAGCTAAAAAATGTGTTTCCCCTCATGTTTTCTGGTGTGAGTGTCTATTATTATTTATACTGTACTTCTAAATTATATCACATATTTTTTAGACACCACTCAGCCATAAGCAGCATAGGTGCTATTATAGGTGCTTACATATGAACCCTTCGATGGGTGAGGAGAGAAAGACCCACAGCCCTGGACAGAATCGGAGGGACATCACACGCACCGGACACTCTGCTTCCATAATACTTTATCTCAGGATACATTCAGAGACACTGACATCAGCGTTGTAGATCTGAATAGACGGAGAGTCATCAGTTACGGCTAATGCTAACATAAGACAAGTATGAGCGCCGACAGACACGCGGCCAAGTGGGTGGGGCTCAGAGATGCTAGGACAACCAGGCCTTGCAAAGCATGCAGATGTGTGAAGGCCCAGTTACCACTGGCGAGGATGGAAAACAAATACTGACCTGATGTCCATCACTGAGACTAAAGGGGAAGAAATCTGCATGAAGCACCAGAGGCAAATGTGTGGCAGCTTCCACAAAGCTCCCGGTCAGGTGGGGGGGTGCCATGGTGGGCAGTCAACACACACAAATCCACTTTCTGGAACATTATATTGCAATAAAACAGGATTGGTTTGCTATCACTTTATGGAGACAGGGTATTAAGGTGTGGTAACTTAGATCACTGCTAGAAAGCCATCTTGTGGGACTCAGCAAAGAAAGGAAGCTGGCAATAGCTGTTGATAGAGCAGGACCTTCTCTCAGAGTTGGGCTTTGGGTAGCTAATACCACTCAGAGCTAATCACAGCAGCTTAATGCCTGCACCCCTCTAACCATCACTGAAGTCAAATTTAATGGCCATTGTTACATTCCTCTATTTCCAAAGGCACGAACAAAGGTGGAGATAAGTGCACACATCACAAGCCCTACAATATTTTAAATAGAAATAGTGCAAAAACAGGGCTGACCCCTGGCTGATTTCTGCATTTCCCTGTACACGGTGAATATTCCCTGATAATACTTGTGTGACTGGTGGCAATGCCGTTCCCGGGCACTGCAATCCAAGGCTGACAAACGGCAAGCTCACGCTTCCATGTGGATTAAGGGCAAAGCCGAAGCCCGGGCAGCAATTATCTAGCGAGAGCTGAACGCGCCGAAAAAGAACAGCGGCCATTTTGTCCTCCTCCTGGCTCGCTCCCTGTGCCTGCACATGCCCAACAGCTCCGAACCCCACAAACCGGAAGCATGTACCTCCATCGTCCACGATACAGCGCACACACACACACAGATAATGAAGAGCGACGCCAATGCACACACAAAGAGCAAGGACCACTCCGCTCTGTTAGTGTAAGTGGATATTAGGTGGTCTGTCGCTGAATGAAAATCCCTTCTCGCAGATAACTGCTTACATGCAAAATGAGCTATTAATCTGATCATGAATTGCAGAACAGCTCTGTCCAGATTTTCTTCCACATAATTACACTGTGTCAAGTAAAACCTTTCATGTAAGTGCTGTATATTTGGTTTTATACAATTACACAGTCTGCGATGGGCTGACACCCTGCCCAGGGTTATTCTGTGCTTTGCTCTCATTGTATCCCGGTTTGGGTCCAGACCCTTGTTAGGACAAGTGGGTTTGCAAAAGAGACAGATGGGTGGGCAGTTATATTGCTTGATACACATATCAATTTTTTTTATTTGTAATGCAAACTGCATTTTGTAAATTATACATTTTGTACATTACGTATACATATATATGTATGCATATATAAACACAAACACACACACACACACTTTTTTTCTCAAGACTAGCCTAGGTACCGTTCATTTCAGTAAGGGCAGTCTGGCAGTTCCTACATCCCACCATCCAGGCATCACCCAGCATTCACTTCTGAGACCAACTATTTTATTGTGTTACTGCAATAGCCGATAAAACAAAGGAAAAAGGCAGGCACACTTGTGTTCATATTGAAGACTGGGCACATCCACTGCATCACGCACAAAATCACTCATTCAGTGGAAAATTCTTTTTTTAAGAAGAAGGTAGATACAGTGAGTGGTTCAGCATGCAGCACGTGCGGGGTGGGGGTTTGCACCTTGCCTCAGCTCTGCCCCCCCTCCCCGTAACCCATTAAGGGGGGGGTAACAGAACATCAACCAGAGCTAGGGGCAACATAGTGGCACAGTGGACAGTACTGCTGGCTCACAACTCTAGGACCAGGGTTCACGTTTCTGCCACGGCATGTTCTCCCCTTGCTGTCATGGGGATTCCCCCAGGTCCTCCAGTTTCACTCCCACAGTTCAAAAACATGCTGGAGGTAACTGGAGTTACCAAACTGGGTGTGTGCATGTTTGTGTACCCTGCAGTGGCTTGTTCCCTTCCTTGTGCCCATAGGCTACAGACCCCCACAACCCTGAACAGGATAAGCGGTTACAGAAAATGGTTGGATGGCACTGCGCTATGTTAACGAAAGACTATATGTTTGTACTTTGGAATGGGGGGGCGGAAACACCAGTGAAAGTCACCACATACCCAGTGAGGACCCAGCCAGCGGTGTGATGGATGGCTCAGAGGAACAAGGAAAATTCAAAACACTTAAAACACCATCTTTTAGTTTGCCAGCTTGGCACAGACCTTCGAACACAAGCAGAATACTTTGCTAAAAAAGTTCTAGCTTTTCTCTCATACAGTACATGTTAGCACTGTTGCCTCACACCTCTGGGATCAGGGTTCGAGGCTCTGCCATGGCTCCTTGGATGTGGAGGTTGGATGTCCATACAGTACATGTGGAAAAACAACTTTACCTCAAGTTTCCCCAAAGGCTGAAAGCTATACCAACACCTACTATACCTTGGAAAGGCAATTACCCATTCTACCACAATAAGTGATTTATGCACATATACTTCATATTTTATAAAAGCTGGCAATCGGCCACTTAGACGGAGGGTCAGTCCCTCCAGGGCTAGGGATGTAATCTCCATCCTGAGCGTGTGCAGTGTGCATACTCTCTTCATGTAACACATTCCAGCCACACTTCAAAGACACCTGGTTGAGGTTAACTGACATTTTAAACTGCTCATATTATATGAATGCAAGTGACAAGTACACCCTTCCTGCAGCCCATTCTGCCCCCTCCAGGTGATAAATCTCCATCTGTAATGCTTATTTTAAACGCAATTACAAATCAGCTTGCCAAATTCACAACTTTAATTCATGCAGACGTTTAAATGCATACAGATTACGTTTTTTTAATTCAGCTGCAAAACACAGATACCCAGAAAGTCTCAGATAAACGGAAAACCAGATGGAGCTAAACTCCTTCCCAGACCGTTATATAACTTTGATCCATTGAAAAGTATAAACATAACAGAATTATTCCTAAATATGTCTTGCCCCAAAAGCCTGCAGACACCACAGATAGTCACCATGTCTATTGTTGAAGGGTTTGTAAGGTGAAAGAGAGCTACTGAGGTTTTGAAAAGACATGTTTTCACCCCATGGTTTGGAATACCAGATCCATCACACGATTCAAAATCCTTTCTGGGCTTCATTTGGATTCCTCTGGGTTTCTGCTGAAGTCTAAGCACTTTTGTCTATGCCAGAGAGACCAGTCCATTCCGTGTACTCCGTCTGCTGGTGAAGTGCCTTCAATCATTTTTTACCCATGCTGACTCCCAACAATACTGGCAGACGGTTCTTTTTTTTTAATAATCCAACCATAAACAAGAAAAGGCACATATAAACAAAAAGCATTAGTCAGAGGAATAAGAGTTCACACTTACACAGAAACGTGCTACTATGTCTTGGCAGTCGATATTTCGTTCATTCTAAAAACACACAAACACATTACGTAGAAATGATATGAATCATAAGCATTTAATACCTTCTGCTGTAACAAGCTTTAAATGAATTGTTTAAGGAAGCTACACCGGTATTAAAACACAAGCCAAAGGAGTGAAAAGGGATGACTTCATGTTCTCAGTAAATGCAGTTGTTGCACTGATGCACAGCAATCCCAAAATGCACCCAGTATGCAAACTACCATCCAAAATAATTACTGTCATGAACAAAATAAGCGGATTTCATTCACTGGATTCTTCCCTAAACAATATAGAGGGAACTATCCCAGTGAGTTTGTGAGAGTGTTACACAAAAATGTTCTGAGGGAAGAACAAAAATGACTGATTCTTAGAGATAACCAATCAGAATGTAGAGGACGTGGGTCCAAGCAACCAGAGGAGAGGGGACCAAGACATCTGATTAGTTGGTCCTGGCTCCTCTAGTTGGTTGGACCCACCTCCTCTACAATCTGATTGGTTATCTCTCTGAACCAATCATTTTTCTTTTTGCCCTCAGAACATATTTGTGTAATTAAAACTCCCATGAGTTCTCAGGTCACTTGGAATTATTAGTAATGCACCCAAATGTGCAGTGATTCACATTTTGCTAAACGGACCAAACATTTCCATATAATTCATTACAACACTATGAAGATTAGAAGAGTTAAATATTTCCAAAGGGGGTAAATGTGCTTATGAGGTGCCCCTGCAACCACACAGCTACACAGAACCAAGGCTGTGGCTCTGATCTCCTTGTGCTTGGAGTTCGCATGATCTGTTTGTTAGCCTGGGTTTCCTCCGGATACTCCAGCTTCCTCCCACGAGTCCAAAAGACATATGGTTGAGGCAGACTGGTTTCTCAAGCTGCCCATATATAAATGCACCATGGAAATTTGTCCACAAATCATACAGTGGATGAATGTTAACCTTAGCTTACATTTCTGTGTGGGTAATGCGGCACTAGGCATCACACACACACCCATCTCCTTTCACATCAGAACCATCAAGGAATGCAGCTTTAGAAACCTCACCATAAAATGCATGCTTCAGTGATTTTTCCTCTCAAGTTATTTATTTACATGACAACTTTAATTATTAGAAAATGCAGGATCAGGGGTATACTGACCCTGCCAGATCTGCTGGCTTCCTCTTAACTCGTCAGTCCTTTACTGAAATGAAGCAAACCATCTCAAGTGGTGTATCATTCATAAATCTAACTGACAGATAGGCACAACTGACCGGACTGTGATCCTGAAAGTTGCAGCTTTCTAATCACTGACCTGAAGATAGAAATTAACAAGCCTTATGGGGACCATAACCATGTGACCTGTGCCCTGGCATAATGACCGACCAACACTGCCCTAGAAAGCAGTTTTACTGAAAAAAGCTCATATCAAAAATCACCACGAGGATGAGCACATTGAGTTCTCCCTAGCAACCATAAAATTGTTGTTTCCATGACAACCAACACTAGAGCATGAGGTTTTTAGCATAAAGTGAGAACAAATGAAGGAAAGATGCAAGTAGTCATGGTACAAGGCAGTAAGAAAGCTTCCAAAAAATGGCATTCCGCTCTCCAAAACCCCCCCCCCAAAAAAGACCCTGCTGAACTTGAGCTGGTTTAGGGATAGTTTCCCATCTTCTTGGTCATGGCTCCTCTGCCAGTGGAAGCCACGTAGCTCTGCCCACAAAGATCTGATGACACAAAAGACAGGAGGAAGGCCTGAGGAAATGTAGACTGCCGTGAAGGAGGTCCTCCCTCAGCAAGGTCTGTCTCCAGATGCAGGCCGTGCGACTGGCACACCGCATCACCGAACAAAGTTAGGTGGCCGTGTTAGCAAAACCAATGAATTGCCATGGACAGATTACTGCCGAGTTTTCATTTGAATCAAGAACAGTTTCATATCTTGCAGTAAGTATCCAGAGGCCAATAAAAAACCAATATAAAAGAATATGGGCCCTTCACTGGCTCTCCCTCACTGGCGCAGGGCTCGGCTTTGCTCTGTAGATATTGTATTCCGCCTGCCTTCAAGTCCTGCGACAATCAATCCACCATATTCATGACGTTCAGCTGCTCTACACCGTTAAACTAATGAAACGGCACTTAAAGAGAAGCTGATTGGATGACAGGGAAGAAAAAAAAAAAAAAGAGAGATGTGGGCGCCAGGGTGATGCCTTCGTGTCATGGCTTGAGCTGTGGCTCTCCGTGAGTTTTTTTTCCTCATTCACGGTGTTTCCACTAATTTACGTTTAATTTGTTTCGTCATCGTCTAAATCATTCAGTTCATTGGAACAAGAGAAACCAGTTGCAGATAATGTGCTGTCAGTTTTATTGAGATATTTGACGTCTGTATTGATTCCGCTGCAAACACGTAATCCACCACTCCATTATGTAACCGTGTGTACGTTCAAGGTGTAAATCTGTGGCGCGCTTTGCGCATCCCGGGACTGACGGAATAAGCGCGATTACCATCGCATGGGGTGCTGAAGGAACACATGCACCCGAACAACACCATTAACTCAAAACGGCAGCCTTTAACGTTGTGTTAATACTGCGAAATTCTGTTAAACAAAAGAGAGCGACTAAAGCCCTAATGTTGCGATGTTACTATTCAAATACAGTGGCGGAAATTAGACCTATTTGATTAATGAAAATATGTAACCAGGACATCCGATCCCTTTGTAATAGTCCAGACCAATCAAACGTCCATCGCGCCGCCCAGCAGTTCTTAAATTGTGTCCAAAACAATGTTACATTGTTGTTGTTCTGATGACTGCGTCTAATTTAAAATTTTGGACTGTTTTTATAAAGATGCTTATTGGCCCGTCGGTGGAATGAACCTTTGAATCTCAGAAAATAGGATTATCCATGAAAGTACAAGAAATTTTATGTTCATACTTCCTTAAGCGAAATGCAACAGGAGAACGCTGATAGCCGAGCCCTGGTTAATTTCTGTTAGTTAAAATATGCTCCGAATAATTGTGTAGCCTATATTCGTGTACAATAATATGGAAAACGGATATGAATGCTCGGTGACTGAAAACAAAGGCAAGAACTGAAACCCCGGCGACCACTTTAAGAAGTCAATACAAAACAGCCGCAAACCTACGCGACAGTACGCATATATACTTGCTGAATATAAATCAGACAATCTCTCAACTGCACTTCTGATGCTTCAGTCAACGTAATATGATTTGAGGGTGTATGCTGTATTCTTGACTTGCAAATTATATAACGCAATTACCATTTCATTTTTACGGGGTGCTGCGAAAATATGTTGTAAAAAATCTAATGCAACTTGTATGACAAGCATTTTCAGATTGCTGGCAAAATATAGCCATCTTGCCAGGCGATCCGCGCGATCAGTGATCGATTAGTTTTGTCTGCAGATGAGAAAAATGGCTGCTTGTGCTTGATTTTTAAAAATTCTTATCGTCACATTTTGGTAATACGTTTATCATTACCATAAGAGCCGTTAAACATTTCCAGTCGGAGTACTTAATTGGAGTGTGAAATGGCTGGGGACGGCTAACTGGGTGTCGGTGATATTGGCGTCCACGAAGGGAGTAGCGGGTATGCCCTGTGAATGCCTGCCCTGGCCCGTTTCAGCAGCGGATAAGTGTCTGCACCACTGCAGGTAACACCACCACCACCAAAAACGTTTCCAGTGTAATAGACGCGTCGGATTTCCTGTCGATCGAACGAATCTGGCCGCTGTGCTGTGAGGCACCGCTTCCCACCGTGCGCTTTACCGCCGACCGGAGCGCCGTGCCCTGAAATCGGCGTCCACCGAGATCGCAGCCCGCAGAGCCACTTAACAAAAGATAAATAAGGGGCTGCGATGACACAAACGGCTTCGCTTTTGTTTCTGCTTTTTATTCTCTCCGACAGCTAGCGTCGGATGGCGAAATGTGACTCATCGCCCGACTATTCATCTGTAGGAAAGTCGCTCGTCGTGTCGAAACTTATTTTACAGCCGAATTTGCGTCTCAACAGCGCTTTTAGTTCTTGTGTTCCACGTTTGGCGCGTACCCGCCGTTTGATAGTTATTTTATTTGGTATTGTTTGCTGGAGCCCAGTTCGGCTTTCCCATTGCCGTCGCCCTAGCCCTGTTCATTGTCTCGGCCGGGCTGCTGGGTGTGTGCGGCGATGCTCCGCTGATCATCTCCACCTCTTCTGGACGTGATTCTGCGATGGATGATCGCCTCTCGTTTCGCTTGTGATCATTTTAACGTTTGGTAACCGAGGCGGTGTGTATCCGCAGTACACGGCCGAAGCACTAAACAGCGCTACCTTAACCTACGGTGCCCTGCTCTGCGCCGGACTCAGTCTGCTGTGAGTACAGATGGGATTGATTTAAACATCATTGTATTATGTAATGGTGTAAGCACTACACTATCTTTCACGACGTCGACTATAGTCATTTAAAGGATTGAAAACTGCGTACTGCCAGTCATGGTTACTTAATATGTTGTAATTTTTTTTAAATCTCCAATGCTTTATGTCCATCCTCTTCCCAGTGCTAGTTCACCCCATGCTGGCTATACTATGTAGACGGCAGTGCTTCCCTTTTCGATTTTGCAAATGAAAATGGAGGATATGTCGCTGTCAGGCCTGGACAACACCAAGCTGGAGGTAACCACAGCTCTTAGCACAGATATTTGGGGAGATGGTTCCTCAAACCATTTTAAAACTACTATTTGTTTAAAGTGTAAGACTGAAAGACCAGCAAATGCCTTAGCCACTGGCAACCACATCCACACCCTGCCCTGTGTCGCCCCCCACCTGCCCAGGCCTTAGCTCACGACATCTATGCAGACCTGGTGGAGGATGCCTGCCTGGGTCTGTGTTTTGAGGTGCATCGAGCCGTCAAACAGGGTTACTTTTTCCTGGATGAGACGGACCAAGACAGCATGAAGGACTTCGGTAAGCAGCTGCGCCCGACCCCCACTTAGCCTCTGAGTGCACAGCCAGCTGTCTCATCCCTGACAAATACCACTAACACACATAATGGTTGGAATAATATATAAAATTGCTGATCATTTCACTTCCTCTGCAATACCAGTCTGGGGTCCTAGGCAACTACAGCTCTTGCTTATAGCTAAAGCTGACACTGTATCCATCCATAATTGTTTTTCCAGTCAATTATTCACAGTCATACGCTACATGCAAGGGAATGTCTGTGTACTTCAAGGGCCAACACTTGTACCCTTTCAAATTCAAAGGTATGGAAGGGAGTCTTCATGACAGGGAGAGAACACACAAATTCCATATATACAGAGCAGGCATTAGCATTCGAACCCGCAACCACGGAGGTGTCTGCCCCCTAGCCGTCGTATCGCACTCTGACCCGCTTCCGGTTTTGTATCTGGCCTGCTGCAGAAATCGTGGACCAGCCGGGTGTGGATATCTTCGGCCAGGTGTACAACCAGTGGAAGAACAAGGAGTGTGTGTGTCCCAACTGCAACCGCAGCATCGCGGCCTCACGATTTGCCCCCCACTTGGAAAAGTGTCTTGGGATGGGGCGTAACAGCAGCCGCATCGCCAGCCGCAGGTCTGCGCATGAAGCGCGCCACATGCCAGGCTGTCTACTGTGGGGGCCGTAAATTGTGCACCTGACCCGGTCTTTGTTTCCTACCCCCCCATCCCACCCCCCCAAACAGAATAGCCAGCAGCAACAACATGAGCAAATCGGAAAGCGACCAGGAAGACAATGACGACATCAATGATAATGACTGGTCGTATGGGTCTGAAAAGAAAGGTGAGCACCCCCTCCTGGATGCTGGGGGGGGGGGGGGGGGGCAGATATATTACATAA